>RJWT010000732.1:0-59107 GCA_004365215.1 Cuniculus paca | reverse complement strand
GGTTCCAGTGCTTTGTATTCCCATTTGTAACTTCTGGAATGGTAATGTCTACCTTGTGCCATTGCATGTTGGAAGTGTTTAATTTTGTTTTCATTTGTACAGGGGCTTACAACTAATAAAGTCTGCCTTAGATCTCAGAGGAGACTTGGGACTTAGACTTTTCAGCAATGCTGAAACTGTTAGGACTTTGGCAACTCATGGAGATGGACTAAATGCCTTTTGTATAAGGGATATAAATGAGTTTTTGCAGGGTCAGGGGTAGAATGTTACAGTTTGTGTATAGATGGCCCCCCCAAGTTTCATGTAGTCATGGAAGTGGCTGAATCTAACATTTATAATTGATTCATTGTGTAGCACTGGGATTGGCGGTGTGAGCTCTGCACCTACCCAGGGGTGGAGCCGACATACAATGCAAGATCGGAATGGGGGCAGGTTCTCTCTCTTTGGCGTGGTTCGCTCTTGCCACTTGCAGCCGCCATGAACGACTGCTACCTTTCACTCTGGCTGCTGCCTTAAAGTGTTGCCCCAGTGCCATGCCACTCTGCCTTGGAGCCAGTTGATTATGGACTGAAATCCACAAAAACTGTAAGCTAAATAAACCTTTTCTTCCCTAATTTTGGGTATCAGGTGTTTGTCTCAGCAATGCGAAAAAAGTAACCAAAACAGAAGTCATGAATTCCTTGAGTTGTTCTTTGTCATGGAAGTATCTTGTTTCTCCATTAATTTTTGAAAGAAAGTTTTGCAGGGTACATCAGTCTGGGTTGGAAGTTGTTTTCTTTCAGGACTTGTAATACTTCACTCCAGCCTCTTCTTGACTTGATGGTTTGTGTTGAGAAGTCTGCTATGATTCTGATGGGTTTTCCTTTATAAGTGAACTGTTTCTTTTCTCTAACAGCTTTTTTATTTTGTTCTTGTGTTGAATTTCTGGGATCTTGATTATTATACGTCTGGGTGTAGATTTGTTTTGGTTATGGCTAGCCGGAGTTCTATATGCCTCACTTATTTGAATGTCACTTCCTTTTCCCATGCTTGGGAAGTCCTGATGTCATTTGTCTTGACCCCTGCTTTTTCACTCATAGTTTTAATCCTTGTTATGTTTCCTTAAGTTGTCTTGCAGCCATTGAATGGTTACTTCCTGATTCGTTATTTTTAAGAGATCTTTCCTTTCACAATCACAAACTGCAAACCTGTCTTCAAGGTTTGAAAGTCTATCTTCAGTTTCTTTCAGTTGGTTTTGCCAGATTTCAGTGGAGTTTTTAATTTCCTGGATATCTCTTTGAATCTGTTTCATGCATTCTAAATCTCTCTTGTATTGTTCATTTATGGTTTCCCTCATTTTCCTATGCTCCTCTATTTTATCTATGTCTTTTTTAGAGGTGCTTAGCAAATTTTTATTATGGTTTTCATTTCTTCTTTTACCTGGGATAGAATTTCTGTTCTAATTTCTCTTATAGCTTCATGAAATTGTTTCTTCACTTCAGTTGACATCACTTCAGACATTTCATGTGTGACTCCCGATCTCTTCCATGTTTACCTCTCCAGGACTTGCACTGCTTGGGTTGGATGACAGAGATTGCCTTTTGCTTTTTCATCTTGATATATTCCTGGTTTCTTCCATGCACGTGGGTAGTGGGATCCCAGGTACTTCCTGCACTGGCTACAATTTCTCTGAAGTGAGGATGTTTGGTTTTTCTAGCCAGTGGTGGCTACAGGTATCTGATGGTGGTCACCCACGCCTCTCAACTGAGTTGGGTAGCGGCCAACTCAGTTGGGTAAGCTGGTTAGGAACCTATGCAATGTTCTCTGGAACACACATGAGAGCAGGACTCAGTCCAGGCAGCTTCTATGGGTCCACACCCAACTTGGAGCTGCTAAAAGAAACCGGCAGAAGTCCTGGCCCCAGCTTATCCTGCCCAACTCCAAAATGGCTCCTGGCCAATTTCTCTCTCCTGTGGGGGGACTGAGTCCTCTGCACTCACCACCAGCCAGCACAGACCTCCACATCTGGTGCTTTCCTCCACCACTGTGCCTCTCTGCAGAGACCTCTGGGGTCGCCAGCCACCACCACGACCATGCATCCCCAGGCTCCCACAGCTCCTCTTGCAGAGTGAGTCTGGCTCCAGGATAAGGCATCGCCAGCTACCACCTTGTTCTGTGTTTAAGTTTTTCTTTTTACTCTCTCTGTGGGCTTCAATTCACATTTTAGATTCTTCCTGGGTCCAATGGACCCACTTCCTTCCTTCTTGTCCTCCTCATGATGCTATATTCCAGCATGTGAACTGTCTCTCCCAGGGAGTCTGTTTACTCTGCTGCTTACTGTTCCACCATCTTCCCAGAAGTCCCAATGTCCCTTTTTACTCTCAACACTGTATGGATTTTGGTTTAAAGTTATCAGACTTTCTCATATTGGTGATACATACTCATGTTTATAGCACCACAATTTATAATAGCTCCTAAATCTTGGAAATGGCCTACATGCCCGACACACAGATTAAGATGATGTATTTACACATAATGGAGTACTACTCTGCCATAAAGGATAAACTTGAGGCATTTGTTGGTAAGTGGCTGCACCTTGAGTCCATAATATTAAGTGAAATAAATCAGATAACAGAAGCTTGCTTTATTTATTTTGGTACCAGGAATCAAACTCAGGATCCTGTGCTTGCCAGGCAGGTGCTGTGCTGCTGAGCTATGTCCCCAACCCAAACCCAGCTTTAATATTGCATGGTTTCTCTCATCTAAGAAACCCAAAATAAAAAGAGTAAAATAAAAGAATAGAAACAGGGAGAATTTTCTGAAATGGGAAAGAGAATGAGAAATGAAGTGAGAGGGAGGGGGAAAAGGTTAAAAATAAAAAGACATGGAAATAGAACTTTTGTAAATGGGGAGGGGACCAAGAGTTGGAAGGAGCAAGGATAGGAGGGGTAGGGGATGAAAAAAGAATTAAGATGTATTATATACATGTACCCGCTCCCCACAATGAATCTAATCATTATGTACTGCAAATACTTACTACTATACATACATAAAATTCATCAGACTTTATTTCTAACAGGTCCAGGCCAGAGGCATTCAGTAGTCTGCATAGTATAGAGCATAGTGCTCCTGGGCAAGGGGCCTAAAGGGCTGGCAGACCAGCTCTGGAGCAGCCACCCTGCTCCAACCAGAGAAGCCTCTCTTTGATCTGTTCTAGAAGTTTGAGTAGGCATTTACTGAAGAAAGCCAAAGTTGGAAAATGACTGGCTAAGCATAAGGGAGATTTTCTGGCATTGCTCTTCCAGATCAAGTCTGCTCCAAATCTCCCTACACACTGCCTCCAGCCAGCATTTTCTTTTTCCCCTACTGGGAATCAAACTCAGGACCTCACATTTGCCAAGCAGGTGCTTCTAGTCAGCACTTTAAGTAAATGCTGCAAACAGATGATCTAACAACTAAAAACATTCATTGGCTCTTCTTGCGCATCTAATAAAATCTCTTATCTGTAACCTGGTACTCGAGGTTTTCTATAATCTGTTGGAATATCTTTTCTGTCAATTTTGCCTCTCCTACAAAAGACTTAGGCACCAACCCGACTGGACAACCTGCTGTCTGAGCTTTTGTTCATGTGGCTCTATCTAGTTCAGTGTTGCTTTTCTTCCCTCTTTCACATCCTTCTTCAAGCCCTAGCTCAAAAGTCACTTCTTCACGAAAATTTTCCTTAGAAGTTATAGAAGCTGTCTTGGTTACTTTCCTCTCGTTGAGACAAAATACCTGACGCCCACCATGAAGGAAGGAAAGGTTTGTTTCTTACAGTTTTTGGAGGTTTCAGTCATACTCAGTTGGCTCCAAGACAGGGTGGCGTGGTTGAGGGGCAGCTGCTCAAGAGTGAAAGGGCAAAAAGAGAAAAAAATATGCCTTCTTCCTTCCCTTATATTCTATGCCAGCTCCACCCCGGGTGGGTGCAGCACTCACCTCACCAATTCCAGTGCTAGACAATGAACCAATCACAAATGCTAGATTCAGCCACATCCAAGACTGCATGAGCCTTGTGGGGCCACCTAGACACAAACAATAACAGAAGCATTCAACAGATACTTAATAAGCCTCTGCAATGTACCAGGCACTATTAAGAGGGATGGAGTCAAAGTCAGTCCCTGCCCTTGTGGACTGTAGCCTGTGGTTAAGACCAGAAGCAAGCCAAGGCAACTGCAAAAAGTGGGTAAGAATATGGAATCTGGACCCATTCTGCCTGGGCTTAATCCTGGTTTGATCACGTCACTCAACATGCTAGGGAAATGAGAGAAATGTTCTGTGCCTCAGTCTCTTCATGGAGATCATATTAGTAATTATCTTTTAAGAGTTCTGAAATTAACTGTTAATCACTGAAAAGCACTTAGAACAGTACCTGGGACATTTTAAATATTCAGTTAATGGTTAGCTACATGGCCATAAACACCTAAATATATAATTTCATGGAATGAATTCTACTATGAAAAGTATGATGACTAGAGAGTGACAGTGAGAGGAGCCAGAAGTCACACTGGGTATGATTTTAGATCAGGTGGTCAAGAAAGGCTTCTATGGATGGGTGATATAAACAGATACCTGGAATGAGGAAATGAACTAGGCCAACAAAGTACCAGGGAAAGGTGAAATTAAGTGGAGTCCCAGAAAGAAGAATCATCTTGACATATTCAAGGGACAACAAGATGGGCAAGAAGGGCAGTGTAAAATAACAGAGTAGCTTCAAAAAAGTCGTCTAGACTCTCATCACTCTTATTCAATGCAATTCTTCAAATTTTAGCCAGAGCAATTAGGTAAGAGGAAATAAACAAACCAAACCAAACCATAAAAGGGATACATATAGGAAAGGAAAATGTCAAGGTCCTTGTTTGCAGATGATGATCCTATACTTAGAAGACCCTAAAGACCAAAAAGACTTTCAGAGTTGATAAATAAACCCAATAACATAGCAGGATATAAAATCAAAATTAAGCCAGGCATGGTGGCACATGCCTGTAATCCCAGCACTTGGGAGGCTGAGGCAGGAGGACCATTGCAAATTCAAGACCAACCTGGGCTACAAAGTGAGCTCAAGGCCACCCTCAACTGCATAGTGAGACCCTGTCTTAAAAAGACGCACCCCCCCAAAAAAAAATCAACATTAGAAATTCAATACCTTTACTATACACTAATAATGAACAACATGAGAAAAACAATTCAATTTATAAGTCTCAAATAAAATTAAAACTTAGGAATCAATCTAACCAAGGACATGAAAGATCAATACAATGAAAATTTCAGAATACCAAAGAAAGAAATTGAAGAAGACATCAGAAGACAAAAAGACTTCCCATGTTCATGGATTGGCAGAATTAATATTCTCCAAATGGCCATATTTCCAACAGCAATTATGGCATATATCCAGATAACTCACCCCAAAGCTTCATGTGCTCATAGGAGGGGCCCTTGGGAGGTGGCTGGATCATGGGTGTATGATACTGGGATTAAGGGGATATACTGGATTAGTCCAATAACTGGATTAGCACAGTGTGGCTTTTTGCCTGCCTTGCCATAGACTATTTCTCTTCCCTCATGTCCAATATGCTGCCCTATCTTGGAATCAGCCATGCACTAGAACCGCAACAAACTGTGAGCTAAACTAAGCCTTTCCTTCTTTAAATTGTGGGTGTCAAGTACTGTGCCTCAGGAATAAGAAAAGTAACTAAGATAGCAAATTACAGAGTCAGTGCAATCCCCATCAAAATACCAACAAATTTCTTCACAGTACTAGGAAAAAAAGAATCTAAAACTCATATGGAAACACAAAATAGGCAGACTACCAAAGCAATCATAAGCAAAAAAGAGCAATTTCAAATTATACTACAAAGTCACAGTAACACTCACACTCGCACAGTAACACAGACACTCGCACAAAAAATAAGCATACAGACCAATGGAACAGAACAGATGATACAGGAACAAACTCATACAACTATAACCATCAGATTCTGGTCAAAGGAGCTGAAAATCTGTGTTGCAGGATACAAATGGTACTGGAAAACTGGATATCCACTTGCAGAAGACTAAAACTAGATCCATGTTTCTCACTCTGTTCAAAAATCAATTCAAAATAGATTTAAGACCTAGGTATAAAGCCTGAATAAAATGCTAAAATAAACCATAGGGGAAACACTTAAAGCATGGGTAAAGAATTCTTGAATAGGACTCCGAAAGTACAGGAAATAATAGCAAGAATCTACAAATGAGACTATATCAAATTAAAAGGTTTTTGCGCAGCAAGGTAAACAACAGAGTGAAAAGACAGCCTAATAGGAGAAAAATCTTTAACAGGTACTCTTCAAACAAAGGATTAGCACCTATATAAAGCACTAAAAAACACCAAAAAAATCAAATAGTCTCATCAATAAATGGGCAAATGGATTGAACAGACACTTTGCAAAAGAAGTGTAAGTGGGGGCTGGGGATCTAGCTCAGCAGCCTAAGTGCCTGCCTGGCAAGTGCAAGGTCGTGAGTTCAATCCCCAGTGCCAAAAAAAAAAAAAAAAAAAAAAAAAAAGAAGTGTAAGTGGCCAATATGTTCAGCATCTTTAGCCATTAGGAAAATGCAAGTCAAAATACACTGAAATTCCTTCTCACCCCCATTAGAATGGCTATCATCAACTGGAAAACAGTCAGGTGTGGTGTCATTGCGTGCACACCCAGCAACTGGGAGGCCGAGGCAGGAGGACTGTCATGACTTTGAGGCCAGCCTGGGCTACACAGTGAATTCAAGGCCAGTCTGAACTGCATAGGCAAACCCTAATGCCAAACAAAACAAAAAAGTTACTTAAGAGTAGAAAAAACAGCAAATTCTGGTGAGAATGTAAATTAGTACAGCTGCAGAGGTTCCTCAAAAAACAAAAAATCAGAGTTACCATTTGATCCAGCAATACCACTCCATCCACAATAGCCAAAATATGGTGCAACAAATGAATGGATAAAGAAATGGCAGAGCAATATAGATATAGATAAGTAAGTATACATATATATATTTCAGCCATAAAGAACAAATAGGAAATAGATATGGAGACCATCGTATTGAATAAAACAAGCCAGACTCAGAAAGACAAATACTATATATTCTCCTTAATATGTGGAATCTAAAAATGACAAAGCAGCAAAATGAAGACTATTAGACAAGTGGAAGAGAATGAGGGTGTGTGAAAGTATACTGGGGGTATGGATATGAGCAAAATATATGCATTGAACCCACCACATGTAAAATGTGATGTGTGAAAATGATGCTGTGTGCATGTACAAATCTGCCAAGATAAATCCATCAATCTATGCAACCAATACAGAAAAGTAAAAAAAAAAAAAAAATGGAGCTGGGGTAGAGATATCAGTCATAAGGACCAGACAAAGCAGAACTTGGTAAGTTCAGATCCATTGTGGTTGAGATGGAAAGACACTAGAATGTTTAGATCAAGGAATTTCCCTGGTATCATTTATATTTTAAGAGATGTAGTTCAGAGGTAGAGCTCTTACCTACCATGTATGAGGCCCTGGGTTGAATCTGCAGCACTACGTAATAAAACAATACACAACAGCACAGCACAACACAACGACTGAATAGGAGCCAGAATGGAAGTAGGGAAGCCAGATTGGAGGCTACTGTACTGGTCTGGGTTGAAAAATGATGGTTAATTTACATGGTGGCAGTGAAAAGGATAAGCAGATATATTCTGGGTACATCTAAGGATTCATCGGACTCCATAACAAATATTGTTATGGGTGAAAAGGGAAGTGAGGAACAAAAGTAGATTCTTAGGTTTTAGGACTGGGGAACTAGGTAGCACTTAAGATAGGAAGAACAAAAGGGATACAAGGTAAGTGTTCAGCTTTGATCTCCACCAAATTTAAATTATTACACATTTGACATGGGTGTCAAGTAGGTGGTTAGATATTAAGTTTGGAGTTCCAAGGAGATAATGCATGTGTGGTGTGTCAAAATAAGGCAAATTCAAGTATTACATGTAGCTAGAGAAAGAGAACCAAAGTCTCAGCCCTAAAACATTTCAGTATTTAGGAATCAAGAGCAATCAAAGGAAACTGAGAAAGGGGCTCAGGTAAGAGGAAAAACAGGAAGGTGGGCTGTCCAGTGTAGAAAGTATTTCAAGAATGAAACAAGTTGTGGTCAACTGTCAAATGCTGAAGGCTCAGGCAAGGTGCCATCTAAATTAGCTTCAAGTAAATCATTCTCTCAGTTCAATTTTCTCATAATACTTTGTGCCTTCCTCATTACAATTTTCCAGCATGATGCTGTGCAGTTATTTTTGTCCTTTCTCTTATAGAGATACCTCAAGGTCAAACTTAAGGCCAGAACATCAACTACCCTCTTTTTTCAATAAATATATCAGAATCCTATAAAATGTAGGAGAATATGCCTAATGTATTTATCAGTAGTTAGGGCTGATTTTACCAAGATGTTCTAAATGTTCTTTAAAACTAATGTGTGGGTTTTGTTCAGCCTACAATGAAAGATATCCATCATACATCTAAGTTGGTCTATTACTTAATCACAACCATCTGGCATACATATAGATATAGATGTATACACACGCACATATACACAAATACATCATGTATTTTCCAGTCCAAAAATTACTTGGCTTTTACCCCAAGATGATTTTCTCCCTCAACTTTCAAGTCTGCTCCAGTACCTGGCAATACACGCAGAGGCCACCAATCACTATGTATGCTATACTTGAACACCAGTTCAAGGTTGCTATTTTCATGTTACATAATAAATTTCAAACAATGACAGAAGCTATAGAAATACAGGTACTGAGAATGATCAAAAATTTTAAAGGAGACATGGTTAAGTTGGTTTATCCAAAAAATGCTCATAGTATTAAAATTTTCCCGAAGCCTGCACAGAATCATAGGCGTCCGATACTGTTTCTAAATCAATGAGTTATCTCTGAAAGAAACATAAAACTCTACAATCAAGCAATAGCAACATAAAAACCCAATTTACAGACACTTTCAGCAACATATTTAGAAAATATGCACTAGACACCATAAAAAGGCAGTCCTCACATCTCAAAACAAGTTCAGTATCTAGGCAGCGATCAGAAAATGTGTTTCATGTGCCAATGTCACAGAAACCCACCCGTGAAGCTGGTCCCTCTGATCTTAGCTGTGCTCCACCTGGGGCTCTTGGTGATTAAATTCATAGGATGCCACATTTCAACTTGTGGTTCTCAGTTACCTTCATGGTGACTCCCTGAAAGCCAATATTCACATTCTCATACCTTAGGACTCCAAAGGGTTTTTTCTCCAATTCATTAGTGCCAGATACTCAGCATATACTTGGTAAATGAACTTCAGAAGTCACACTAACAAAATGGGACACATCTGGGCAAAGAAATGTTTTGTTTGGAGATGAGTTAGAAACTTCAGAGCTTCTTTCAAATAGCCCAAGTTGTTAGAAAGGGAGGAATAAGATTTATGCAATAAATTCTAATAAATCATTAGGGTCTAATGACAATGTAGTATTTTACAAGCTTGATAGGATGCTGTGATACTGGGCAGGGGCGAGATCCTATAGTTTAGAAAGTTTGAGAAATGCTGGATGAAACAGCTCATTTTCAGGTTTAGAAGCAGAAACAAGATAAAAACCATTTGTTTTTGAAAAGGTCAGAATAAATACCCCTAAATGCTTAGGGAGAACAGCTTCAAGTTGAGGGGCTCCTTAAGTTAGAGTGATGTTGAAACAGAAGATACATGTGGAGGTCTACTACAATTAAAATGAATGTGGACTGACGCAAGGCTCTGGTCCACAGTGGTTCCTACTGAAAGTGGCTGATTTGAGTAAGCACATCTCCATCAGTGGTGCCAGTCTGAACTGAACTTTGTATACTGATTTCTAAATGACAAGCTCCTTCCTATTTTTATAGCTAGTAATTTTAACAGGAAAATATAAGACCAATTAAAAACGTTGTTAATCACTAATTTTTCCTCTTCGTATATATTCCTAAAGCACCAACTCTGTGGCAGATAGATACTCCATTTAGAACTGGGAAAAACAAAGAAAAACGTGTGGTTGTAATTTGGGTATGGACAGGCTGCAGAGGAAGTCAGAGTAATCATTTTTAGAAGAATCAAGTGACATGCCAAATTACACTGACATCTCTAAATCCTTGTTTATCATTCCAATACATTCTGAGTTAATGAAAAATGGTTCAGTTTTTAGAAATCTAAGTACTTAATGAACTATCTAAAGAATATAAAAATTCTTCCTTATGATTGCTATATTATGCCTACTAGATTCCATAGTATTCTAGTATGTTTGCTAATAAGTGTAGAGAGTTTTTATTTCACATTTAAGGAAATCTAAAGGATCTTTTCGTAATATAAAGCTATACAATAAGTAAACTTTTATACAAATGCTGCTTGATTTAGATGGGTAAGCTGAAAACGTCATTAAGTAAAAGATGCATTTAATATATCTAACTTATGGCACATCACAGCTTTGCAATACAGCATGCCACAATGTACCAACTGTTTACCATCAGGCTGCTTGGCTGATTGTGAGCTGTAGATCTCTGCTGTTACCTAGCTCAAAAGAGAATACTACTACATACTCTTAGCACAAAAAACATCAAAAGTCAAAGTCTGAAATGCAATTCCTATTGAATGCCTATCATTTTTGCATCATCATAAAGTCAAAAGACCAACTGTAATTACAAAGTGTCATTTAACCTTAAATAATCTGAAGAAGCATGCCCTTCTTCTCTTCTCCCTACCCACTCCTGGAATATTTAATACTTTCACACCAGGAGACAAATATTAGCAAACACCTAAGAGAATGACTGAACTCCATAAGACAAGTAGGTACTGTGACTGATTCCTTCCTAATGATTATCTATGAATGGTTCCAAATATTCTAAATATGGTCACATTTCATTTTCCCCCCATCACATGCCAAGATTTTACACTGTTATTTAAACTAGTGCCAGTACATGCACATGTAACCCAACTTACCTCATTCATGAATATCAGTAACATGATAAATAAAAGGTGAGAGTGTCATTTTTTGGTATGACCCACATGAACTAAGTTTCTGAAGATTGAAAGGAACAAAAGGTTGCCCAGAAGTCTATTTTGAAAATAGCCCATAAAGATAACCATTAAAAGCTATTGTCATTCCATGCCAAATCTTATATATTGTTTTCTTAGAGAACGATCAATTTGGTTTCCATTGAATGGGATGACCATAACTCTAGTCCATTTTGGGGATGGAGCCCCCTCATATTCAGACTGGAATAGGGTCTATATGTCATCATCCTATGGAGAACATGAGATCAACTTTGAGATCTGAGGCCCTCTCCTGTTCATTCATAGGCTCTTCTTTATTCCTGATCCTTTTTATATCCATGAGAAACTTAACAGGTTTAAAATGTGGGAAATTTTATTTCCCCAAAAGGTTAACTTGTTCTATATAAATTCTATTTTCAATTTCTAGAAATACAGACACAACATTCACTTAATTTCTTAATAAATCATAAAATATAAATGTTCGAATAAAAAGAAAAAAATAATTAAGCCAGTTCTAATTTCTGGTTTTATTCTTCCTCTGGGACATTGGAAGTCTGACTTACCTGGGACTACAGAACAGTAAAAATGTTAGCCTACTGGTATCATAAAGCACAAGTTAAAAAAAAATGAGCAATGGCTTGATAAAATTTTCCTTCAGATCTGGAAGTAAAGGTCAGCAGTTCATTTAAGTCCACTGCAAGTACCTTCCTCTGATCTCTTCAGTGGAAGACTACTTTGGTTTACCATTCTTACCACACTTCAGTTTAGCACTCCCTGGCATTTTGATCCTTTTGCTCATTGAAGCTCACTTCAGTCTGTCAAAACATCAAGGGGGAAAATCCCCAAACTGAATACATGAATAAACACTTTTAATATGAACAATCATATTTGGACCAATCTCTTTTGCAAAAATGTAAGTCAGTGGACTATTTTCCTTATGTAACTCAAACATTGCTTTTTATTTCCTGCTTTTACCAAAATGGCATTTTATTTACATTGGCCAGTTTTTTCCTGTGTACTTCTATTTTTGTAATTGATATCCTGTTTTACTTTGTGATTATACCCTTAAATTTCCATTTCAGAATATAACTTTGGCCAACTTTATCTGACTCTGTGAATAAATTTGTTACCAATCAGTGAAAATCACAAAATGAACAAGGAAAGGAAGCAATGAACACTAGCAGAATTTCACTTGAATGTTCATGGAAATTTTATATAAGAAAAACATTCATTTTTATTGGGAATCTAAAACAATTTTGTATGATACTATAAGTTATGTAGCATATTCAAATGAGTTGACATTCAACATGGACAGTATGCTAGCTCACAAGAAATCAACTGCAGTGCTCAAATACAACCGGTAAAATCCCAGTAGCCTGTTAATGTAAGTGCAGCAAACTTTCCTTATAATGAGTAAGAACTCCAGTACTTTCTGGATATTTTTGGTAAAGTTAAGGAAAAGCTACTGCCAGGGGACCACAGTGAAAAGTAAGTCCTGGAGCCAAAGGAAAACTAGATTGTAAAGAAATGGGTTTTAGCCAGGTGTGGTGGTGTACTGCTGTAATCCCAGCACTTGGGAGGCTTAGACACCAGATCGCTGCAAGTTCAAAACCAGCCTGGGCAACAAAGTGAGACCAAGGCCAACCTGAACTGCATAGCGAGACCCTGTCTCAAAAAGACAAAAAAAAGAGAAAAGAGAAAAGAGAAAAGAGAGAAGAGAGAAGAGAGAAGAGAGAAGAGAGAAGAGAGGAGAAGAGAAGAGAGAAGAGAAGAGAAGAGAAGAGAAGAGAAGAGAAGAGAAGAGAAGAGAAGAGAAGAGAAGAGAAGAGAAGAGAAGAGAAGAGAAATGGGTTTTTAAAAATGCAAAATTATACAGATGCTTACCATAATATGATTTGACAGGCTTACAGTGATAAAACAACAGAGATAAACAGTTAACACTATATGTTTAGTGTGTAGAGAACACAGATTTTAAAATTGGCAGCAATAAATTCTATGACAGCTCCTGAGACATTTTTCTATGCCCTGCATCCACCCCATGCTAATGCTAAACAGTAACAGAATAAAAAGTGATTTACTGTATGGAGTCAGAAAGTACTTGAAAAGTGACAAAACTATGCTATTAAATGACAAAACATTATTTAGAGGCTTTATTTAAAAATGTCTTACTGTTCATTATCAAAGTTACAAGATTGTTTGCATACCAATAGACAGACTGTAAACATAGGAAATTTTCATTAAGGAAAGATGGGTTTACTGTAACTTGATCTTTTACAAAAAATTACTGCAAGTTATCGATAACAGAATTTCTCTTTTACTTTCTTAAGTCTAATTCTCTTGAAAATTAAACCAATGTTTCCACTCTCTTGAGCTAAAGTTCAACCATGGTCACCTTAGGAAATACCCCTGTTTATTTGTTAAACAGAAATACAAACTGAGTGGCATATATTTCCTTTTTCTTCTTAGGCCAAAGGTTTCAGCTTCATTGTATTTTACAAGAAAACAGAAGACTTGCAGTGGTCCTGTTGAGTCTTTCCCGTCGTGGCTGAGGTTTAATGACGGCAGTGGAGGAAAGCAGTGGTGATACACAGTAAGACCAGCCCAATTGCCTTATCTGACATGGAATCTCTTTCCTGCTTGGCTTGCAGCAGCAAAGTGTCTCTGGTCAGGTTGCTTCCACCAAACCTGATTGAAGCAAAGGTCGACATGCTCTGGTAAATCGTGTTTCAGGGTGATTCTATCCAGACCAAGAGTTGGTCCTTCAATCTGTTGGCTGGGGGATGACACTAATGTGAAGAAAATTATCTGGGTAGCTCAGATGTTCACTCAGCCACTGAAGAGGTGTTTCCAACATTGGCTCAATTCCATGAATCATCACTTGATTCTTTTTTCCCCCATCTATTCCAAGAAAGAAATCCAACAATAATCAATAGGAATCAAAACTACTTAAAAAAAAATCAGTTGCTTTTTTAGAATCCTTAGTGAACTAACCTGTTTTGTTCCCTGAACAGAAAATGCAGATATGGAGAAAGTTAGAATGTCACAATGTATCACCCAAAACAGAAACCTGAGGGTTACAATCAATTCTGATAAAAATTCTGTTGCTATATGTGAAAGTATTCATTCTTTCTTAATTACTGTGCTTACCTAAGATTGACGTTAATGAAACTATAGTGGAGAAAACAGCCCACTGTACCCATTGACCAAAATTACTTTAGTTAGAACGGTACTGTATGGCTATTAAAAGTGACAAGTACATGCAGAGGCCCATATATATTTTTGAAATGTAAAACAAAAATGTGACTAGAAATCATCAGAATCAGAGCAGTATCTGAGAAGATGTTCAATAAAACAAATGGCAGCGTTCGTTGAGTTTCAGAAGTGTCCACATATAACTCAAGAAGTGTTAAAGATATTAAAACACCAGTTTAAATTTTAATCAGAAGAAACTAAAAGTCTGACTCAGGGATTCCTATCTTAAAGAGTCATGAAACCTGATTTATTTTTATCACCCATTTACTAATTAAAAGAGTACTGCAAAAAATAAAAATAAAAAAGGATATTGCAAGCCGCTTTTCTTTTAAATTTAAATTTTATTCCAAATTGAAGAGTAACTGTATGTTTCCTGTGATTTTGGTATGATCTACTGACAACTTTAAAGTAAACAGAAAAAATCTTGTCTTAATAAGAAAATTAAACAAAATTCCTCTAGTGAAAAGGAATAAAAGAAAAAGAACCATCAAGAATCTTTTCCTGCTGGGTGTAGAGGCACATACCTTAATCCTAGCACTAAGGAGGCTGAGGCAGGAGGATTGCTGTACGAGGCCAGCCTGGGCTACACAGTGAGACCCTGCCTTCAAAAAAAAAAAAAATCTTTTCCTTACTGTTATAACATAATTTGTGGTAGGGAAATCTCTCAACTTCCTGAAGACAGAAGACAGTAATACAACAGGGAATTTATGCAACTCTTAAGAGGGAAACACCTTACTTTTCTCCTTTGTACTGTATTCAAAACTACTTTTCAATCCCTAATGCTATAATATCTGGACAAAAATGGGCTGATGATATATGGTGATACTGGCTATGCTGGCACCTAAATGATATCTTTTTTAAAAAATATTTAGACTTTCTGTTAGAGGTGGCACAGTCCTGGGAGGTCACAATTTAGGACAAAAACACTACACAGCTGGTAAAAACTTGACATACATGCTACTAATTCTAAAGACAATCACCTTCACCCTGTATGCACTCCCAAATCACTGTGTCATGGTTTTACATAATTTCAGGAAAATACTTACCTTGTAAAGATCCTAGTCTTTTAAAAAAAAAATTCATCGCATTTTTTCTGCTAATCTTTGATACATCTATATATAGTTTTTCAAACAATTCTGAATATAGCATTAATACAATTTTTTTTACAATGATTGGTTTTTACAATGGAATGAATCTTTGAACAAAAAAAATAAGCTATATACAAATACTGCAAAATGCTGATAATAATACTTTGGGAAGAATTTTTTTCAAATGCTGGTATTCAACTGGATAAACCCTCAGTTATCTGGAATGATTTGTTCTTTTTAAATTCTAAATTGCCAAGGTTTTGCTGTATTAAATCTTTCTTAGAATATCTGAAAACATTTCTGGTATAGTTCTCTTTCAATTCTTATTATATATTTCTGTGAACTATTTTAATATTCTCAGAACCTTCCTCCTACTTAGTACTGAGTCAAAAAATGAAAGCACAATGGTGTAAGGTAAAAGTTCTTTATGTGTAACATTTAATTTTCAGCCAGAGTCACCTTTGGGTCCTCTAAAATAGAAGAAACAAGTCATAACTCAATGTCCAAAACACTGCCTAAAGCAATACAGAATAGTGGGAATAAACACATTATGGCAGACAATCAATGCATGCACAGTGTGTTGCTGGGCAGAAGACCAATCCTATTACAACCAAAGGAGACTAGGAATTTAAGAGCTGTACAACAGAAGTAGAGAACTTGTGTGTAATAATAATAATAAATAATAGAACTTGATCAACTGGAATTGGAGCCCTGAATCAGCAGCACTGATTCTCTACTTTGGAAGCTGTTACCTTTAAACTGCAACATAAAAATTAAGAAAACTAAAGAAGAGTACTATCGTACCCCTTAACAGAACAACTTAAGATGTGAAATACATTTTGCTGCTGTAAACATTTGCCCAAATATTTTACCTGCATTTATTTTTGTTTTGATTTCCTTCAACAACATAATTGTAAACAGAAGGATTCTTAGAATAGGACCACAGTTTCCCTGGAAACATCATCTAAAGTTTCTTTCTTATTCATCACTGTGCCCCACTGGTTAGCATGGTACATACAGCAATTAGTAAACGCTTTCACAGCGTGGATAACTTTACTGATCATAGAAAATAGTCAAAAATAATGTTCTGAGAATAGTTTCTGATGGCTACCTCTGCTATGTAGAAGAGCTCGACCTGTAAAGACTGCTTTTGCTATTAGAACAAACAAGTAAAAATGTTTCTAGATAAACCAAGTACATACATATGCTATCACACTAATTCGTGCTACCATTAATAACAACAAAGCATGACTATAGCATCATTTGGCAATATCTGGACTAACAAAGGTAGAGGGTAATAATGATAATTAACATACAGTCCTTTTTTCTAACAAAAGAAAGGAAGCAAATGATAATACTAAAGTAAATAATATTTTTGGTTAATATGTCTGTTTCAAAATGGGAATCTAGAACATGATACTTAGAATGAGAGACGTGTCACTACAAAGCAAATGACTAAGGAGAAAAATGATTCTTCACATGTCTCTCATTCAGGGATTTAGTTTTCGGTAAAGGGATCTAACCCAGGACCTTGGGTATGCTAGGCAAGCCCTCTACTACTGAGCTCAACCCCACTCGGGTTTTTAAAAGTTAACTTTGAAGCTTTAAATTAGGCAAACATTTAAGGCAGTAATCAAGTGAATCAGTTCTTTATTATCTTTCACACGTCATGGGGAGGGGTAACTGATTTTCATATTATTTCAGATTTATAGTGTGTATTTTCTAACATATTTCACATAACCACATTACAGTTTCCAAAATAAAAAAATAGATAATACTATTAGGTAGTCCATATCAATTTGATTCTCTGATCCAGAATCCAGTCTAATATCCTCTTGGTTTGTTTGTGCAGCTTTTACTGGGTCATTTATTAAGAACGAACTTACTTCTCACAGTTCCACAGGCTGGGGATTTGAAGACCAACGTACTGGAACATGGTGTGGGTTTCCATGTCAGGACCTCACATGGTGGAAGGTGGAAGGGCAAGAAAGCAAATCCCTGCCCAAAGCCCTTCATGTAGCAGCATCAATCCATTCTTTTTAAAGTTCTATCTTCTGTAATAGTGTTGCAATACAGCAGCATTAACCTATTCTTTTTTAAGGCCTGTCTTTTATAACACTGTTGCAATCAGGATGAAATTGGGGGACATTTCAAACATAGAGAAGATTCACATACTGTATTGAATTTCTAAGTCTCTCTACTCTCCTTTAATAAACAGATTAGTTTCTTTATATTCCTTGACAGTTTGAAAACTACATACAATTATTTTGTACAATGTGCACACAGTACTTTTTAAAACCAGCATCAACTTTAGAGTGAACATCTTTAGTTGTGCTACATTCTAAGAAAACTATATATTCAGACATATTTTGGTAATATGAATGGTAAAAATAACAAAAAGAAAATAATCAAGGAAAAAAGAAAAATACTAGCTATACTAATCACTAGTGAAAACTATAAACATAAAACAATGGGGATATCTTATGTACATGTAAAAAAAGTTGTTCTATATAGGCATATATATATAGCAATATAAAATATAAATGAAAGTTAAAGGACATAGGGCTAACCATGCACCAACAGTTAATGAGGTACTACTCAAAGATGTATTGGGAGTTTGGTACTAGTTCTGGTAATTAATGACTCTGGGTACATTCATTTTTTGAAGTATAAAATGAAGGCATCTGAATAGATGATTGGTTTACAAATCTGGCTATTAGAATCATACGAGAGATTAAAAATCATAAGCTGGGCTCCTCTCCAAAACTTCTGAATCAATCTCTGGAGAAAAATCTACTTTTAAATGTTCTCTACATTTAAAAAAAAAATTATTTATTTATTTATTTATTTATTTATTTATTTATTTATTAAGACAGGGCCTATGTAGTTCAGGCAGGCCTCAAACTCGCAGTGATCCTCCTACCTCAGCCTTCAGCCTTCTGAGTGCTGTGTTAATAGGTGTGTGCCACCACACCCGGGCCAGAATCAATTTTATAATCACACTGGTCTAGAATTTTTCAAAACGTTGTATAGAAACCCGGTAGGCAAAATTAGTAAAGACAGAGTAGTTTAAGATGATGTGGGGTTGAGCCTGACTCCCACATCCTGCTCACTAATTCTGATAGAACTCTGTAAAACTTTGGTGTAAGGTCAAATGCTGCAACCACTGTGTATAGTTCTGTGTGTTCAAATGAGAAAACAAAAACATCTGAAAAATAAACTTAATACTTCTGAAAAAGCTTTAAACAAAGACATGAGCTTTATGATTAGCACTAATCTGAACAATTTTGTTTTATCTGACAAATCCTTTAACCTCTGATATGTTCATTAGTAAAATGGCAACTAATTGAATCCATCGACATGAAAAACCACAAGCTGAAATCTGAAGTGCATATATCATGCTGAAGGATTCTGACTCAGCCACGGTGGTAATAGTCAGTGAGGTCAGGTCAAAGGGGGTTAAACCAAGCCAGGATATAGCCAAAGGAATACATCAAACGCTGATTTTAAAAGGGCAATTAATCTTAGACAGAAATGCTTCCTGGGGAATAAGATCTCAATCTTAAGAGCACGCTACATGATGTAGCAGTAAAAATGAACATATACAAGCTTACACAGCTTTTATCCTATGATCACAAACAGAAGGAGAGTGCTGTTTATCAGAAAACTACAAACCCTTTTAAAGATACTTACATTAACTTCTTCCGGATCTATACTCACTTAGCAGTACAGGTCTTAATGAATATACATTCTAATAAATATACTCCATATATTTTTTCCATGAATAAATTTTATATAAGATTTTTATTATTTTGACCTGAAATAGTTTCAGCACTGACTTTTAATATTTAAACAATATCAAAACATGTCCACATTGTTTCAATTTTCATTTATAATAATATTTAAGGAGATAATCCAAATTTAAATGTAAAAAACATACATAATTAGCTTTAAGTATGAAAAGAAAATTATATAGATTGTAGAACCATTTTAATAAACTGATAAAAAGTCTAACAATAAAAATGCAAAAATTTAGACATTAAACTCTGTTGACTTAAAAAAAGTAAAACTTTGAAAATATAGGTTCAAAATGTTTTTGATCTGCTTTCATAAAATGATTTAGTAATTCTAGTGGGCTATAATAGGGATCATTAATATTCATCAAATGTGAATTATAAGATAACACAAATGATCACTGTTTCAATATTACCAGACCGAAGTCCCGTAGAATTTGTTTTAAAGAAGGAATAACTTGTTTTAGACTGTCTAAATATATTATTATTTTGGCATGGAAATTATGTTTTCTAGTGCTGAAGACAGGAATATAAGCATCTGCTTCTTACTTTTGAAAAAGTTGGTTAATTTAGGTTCTTGAGATTAAGAAAAAGAATAATTAAGGAAGGGTAATCAGAGGTAAATTCTTTCAGATTCAGTAATCTCATCATCTGTGTTCATGGAAAATTAAAAATAGTTCTACATGCTTCATTTTAGAAAAGACATGTCCATGGACTTAGACATTAAAAGAGATTCTATATCACCAATATTAAGTCAATGGTGTTCAAGTGTTTAGACAAAACACAGAAATGGAGGGAGAATGAAACAAAGAATTTAGTAGGACCATCCCTATTATCCCTGTTCTTTGACAAGCTGAGGCAGGAAGAACACAAGTTTGAACCCGGGTTATGCAATTTAGTAAGAAAACCCTGTTTCAAAAATACAAAGAGCCAGGGATGTAGTTCATTGAGCCCAGAACCCTGGGTTCAATGCCCAGTAACAGGAAAAAAAAGAAAAAGATGCTGGGGATCTAGCTCAGCGGTCTAAGCGCCTGCCAGGCAAGCGCAAGGTCATGAGTTCAATCCCCAGCGCCACAAAAAAAAAAAAAAAAGAAAAAGATTATCAGCTAATTTAAAATTTAAAAAAAATTAAAGATCAGCTCATTTAAATTCAGAATTGATCAATTTAAGAAAATATAATGACCAAGTTTATGCTGAAAGTAACAGATTATTTAAATATGCCTAGAGTAGATTTTTGTTCATAAAGGACATTTGAAAAACTTTTACAATTCCTCCTGTGAATGATGTCAGTCTTGTACAAAATACATACAGAACAATAAAAGCAGTGTTAGGAGGAAACTGAACAATGAGGCTCCCACTATAGCTGAGTGACCCCAGTTCTATACTTCAGATTCACATCATCTCAGTAACAAATAAGCCTTCCAGGGTTACTTGTGAAGAGCTACAATACCAAATAAATGTGTGATCAGCTATTTATTGTCTTGCTCAATGAAAAACTTTCAATAACAGCAACAGCATGTTACAGTCTTCTTTTTGAGCCTTTTGCTTTTAAGAGGTTTGGCATATTTTAACAAGTTACATAATAATAACCAAGCTGGTTACAGGAGATACAGTTACTATCAAAATATCTTAGTAAAATGAGGTTCTTTATTCCTTACCAGAACCACAGTTCTAGTATTTCTAACCATGTCCAGAAGTTAACTTGTAAAAAAGTAAATCAGTGGTATGGAACTTCTTCCATAATTTGAGACTCTTGTTTTGTAAGCAGTTTCAATATTGGTTTATGGTTAAGAGCTCAACATAAATTTATACTTTCTGTGTATAAGCTGAACAACTATTACTTGTCATTCAATTAAACAACCGCTTCTTTATAATCTGACTTGGTAAATTTCTTGAGTATACTTCATTTGCTTAAAAAATTAACAAAACTGTAAGAAACAAAAAAATTAACTGCAAAACCTAGAAAAATACTACACTACGAAAGCTCTCAGTGAAAACTTGGTTTACTTAAACTCTAAACTAAACTATGAGATGACATTAAGAAATACTTTTATTTCATAAAATAAGAAACCTGGATCCATTTAAAATAGAAATTCAAGGATTGCCCAATTCAAACAGTGAAGGTACACAGGGATACTAGTTCATACTAGTTCAAATTCTAAATGAGTGCATAAAGAACTACTGAAATTATAAAACCGTTATTATTTTACTCTTACTCCCTCAATCTGAGGAAGTTGCAAGGTCTGCAGTATTTTGTTTGCATGGCATACATTTGCAAATTATTCTGGAGGCAATGTCATCAATGCAGACTGTGATTACTGCAAGTTTAAACTTCAAATCCTGAGATTCCAATCAGTTTTAATTCGGTCCAAACACTTGAAGGATGTGCCTCCTAAGGTCAGCAAGAGATTCTCTAACTGCTTTGTGTCTGAAAAAATGCATCACAACATCAAACAGTGACTTCACTTTAACCATCTAATTACATAGAGCAAAAAAGGAAAAACATGTATGAATAATTTCTTTCTTATAGCAACTATTCTTTGGTTTCTTATAAATCATATTAAAAATAAAAGTTCACAATTTATAAATTAGATTACCTAAATAAGATGTTCTAATTTCCCAACCTCAAAAGCACTTAGTCCCTCAGTGCCTTTCCAACATTTCTGACCTTACTGAAAAGTTCACATGCACGTGTGGTAGAAACGCACAAAAACACTACTCTCTCAGCAGAGTCAGGACATTTTAGATCACATATCACTCCTAGCAATCAGCTCCCGAGCGGCTGATGAGGTAATGTGCAATGAGCCTGTGGGACATGTGACCTGATCCCTCCTCCTCTGTATGTCTAATTTACACTCATCTTTCATTTAAGATTTAGATTAGTCATTATTCTCTCTGCTAGAATCAATGAGGGCAATTCTAGGAACAGTACTTCCTCCCCAGTATTCCCGCATATCTCCAGTCCTGAGCACACTGCCAACTGCACACCTTCTGTCCATTCCAACAGGACCAAAAGTTTCTTAAGAGTAGGGATTACACTATGTGTTTTACATGTCTTAGTAAGCCCAGGGCCAAAGACAGTATATATAATACAAAGAAAATGACTGATGAATAATGAAATAACCAACAGAAACCAAAAGTTAAATGGTAATTGGGATGGGTATTAGGGAATAAATCAATTCTTAGGAAGCAGAGTAAAAATGGCAAGGGGAAAACCAAGTGGTTACAGGGTTATATTTCTTGAGAGAGATACAGGAAACTTTTACTAATTTACCATGGAAAAGTACTCCTTTATTACACATGTGCTCTTTTTATGCAATATCAAATATGAAATCAGGTTAAAAACAGCTCAATACTGACAAAAGGCTAATCGGTGGAACCATGAAAAAACTTACAAAATGAGAATGAACATTTGTATTCTAACCTGAGTTTATTAAGTTTTTATACATTACATTAGAAGAGTGGGAAACAAGGAATCATCGGGCAAAGTTTATAGTTATTTTGTAAAAACTAAATGCTATTGTTTTAAATTTGTGTTTTCACAAAAATTTTAGTGTGTGTTTGTTTTCACACAATTTTAGTGTTTTCTTTAATGAACAAAGAAATATTCACTTCAGCTCTGGTACAGAGACATATATCTCTGAGTCATTTTAACTAGTCGAAACCACAAAAACAATTTACCTGAGCTCACCTTTTGTGATTTCCTGTTACCTCAAACTTGGTCAACTCCCTTAGCTACTTACAATCAAAAAGAAACATACAAAGGAGCTCATCATGAGTTACTCCATGAAAACAATGACTTAAAGAATGTCTTCACTAAATATTAGTATATTCTACTTTCATATGATGAAATAAATTCCTTCACAACTGAGTCATATCTTGGAGGAAAAAGTAGACAATGGTGCCATATAATTTTTATTAAGTACTTTCTCTTTTTATCATGTGATGACAGCCAGTTCTTATCCATACACACCCAATTTTAAAGTCTTTTGCTTTCAACTTGAATGCAGGTGTGTCAAAATGCTTCACATGTGACAATACTACAGGTGTACTGAACCATACAGTAAACAGGATTGTTTTTCTTTCTTTTTCTTTTTAGGTGGTGGTGGTACTAGAATCCTAAGGTCTTGCCATTTAGCTACATCCCCAACCCTTTATTTATTTAAAGACCTGGTCTTGTGAAGTAAGTAGCTTAACTTGCTGGGTTTGAACTTGCAACCCTCTTGCCTCAGCCTCCCAGAATGCTGTGATTATAGGCATCACCATGCCCCACCAATACTTCTTTACTGAAACAGTGCTGGTCATTGAACCTAGGGGTTCTCTACCACTGAGCTACATACCTAGCCATTTTTATTTTCAGACAGGGTATTGCTAAATTGGTCTTGAACTTTCCATCCTCCTGTCTCAGTCTCCCATGTAGCTGGGATTAGAAAGTATGCCACCATGCTCAGCTTTTCCACAGATCTTTTGGGCCAGAGATATAGCTCAGTGGTATAGCACCTGTCTGGCAAGCGAGGTCGTGAGTTCAATCCCCAGTACCAAACACACACACACACATACACACACACACACACACACACACACACACACACACACACACAGAAGAGGCCAGTATAAAAGCATTTTTTTCTGAAGGAAAAACAGGGATGTTACAGATGTGTCCTCCTCCTGGTAGGAAACATATCAAAAGTACCTCAGTAGGCACTATTTATGTTCTACTTCAATAAAGTATGAGATTTCCAATCAATACAGGCACTTGACAGTTTGGGAAGAGAGAAATCTGTCATAGAAAGGTACTCATCTACAGTATCTGAAATAATTAAAATGCAGGTCTGGGGATTAAATTCTGAGTGGCCATTTTACAGCCTCCACTCTTTAAATACTAAAAGGGACATCACATTGTGTGTTTTCCAGAAAAGGATGTACATGTAAGAGCAGGATAGAAATGTAGGAGATAGCAAAGCATCTTTGAATGGAAAAATTGGCATCACAAATTTGCATGCTATTCATGTGCAAGGCCACATCAATCTTACTGTGTTGATGTGTTGTTGTGGCTTGGGAGGACGGACTAGCAAAAGTGAGTACAAAATGAATTCTGACAGAGGGTGTTGGACTGTTTCATGTTCGTATCCATCATTTTAAAAGCAGACAATTATATACAAGAATGTTAATATAACAAAATAAACACCGTAGAGCTCAGGTTTCTAAGATTATACCAGGAAATAATGTAAGAACAGCACATACAGAATTAGATACTAAACAAAAATCAAAGAATGAAGAATTAGAAAAAAGTAAGCATTTCAGAATGTTATTTTAACTAAATTAAAAGGCTAAAAAAACAAATTGAAACTAAAGTAGAAACAAAAAACCAAAATGAAGACCAGAAGGTAAAGACTTGAGTTTCAAATGTACATATCCAAATAAGTACCTAAGAGAACTTTAACAAATTGGAAACTTACACCTAACTCATATCTTCCCACTCCAGTAAAGTTTACTCCCCTCAACCACACCTAACATCCAGAAATTGGCAACTATGAAATAAAAATGAATTGAAATAATGAATCTGTAGGTCACAGAGGAGACAAAATTCAAGTCTTCTTTCCTCGATGAGAAAGGACAGTAACAAAATTCACCTTTTACAAATAAAACAAATGTACCAAGAGGGAACTCATGACATCTGCACTAGCAAATATGGGTCTCTCTGTGTGCAGGCAACTGTGCTGCCAGTGAAGGACAGAGCATTGCAGAACATTTTCCTTCCAAGGCTTTGGATTTACTTGTGATATTCTCATTCAATATCCAAGGGTCTTATTAAAAAATAAATTTAAAATCACCTACTCTGGCTTTTTTTTTTTTTTTTTTTCGGTCTTTTTTGAGACAGGGTCTCACTATGCAGTTCAGGCTGGCCTTGAGCTCACTTTGTAGCCCAGGCTGGTCTTGAATTCACAACGATCCTCCTGCTTCGGCCTCCCGAGTGCTGGAATTACAGGAGTGTGCCACCACACTCGGTTTCTGACAATTATTTTTTAAAAAACTAAGAAAACCACAATAAAATAAAACATTAGCTTAAACTTTAATCTTAATAGATAAAAGCACGTTCTCCAATGTTTTTTAAAATGCCACTATATTAAAAAATGAAGAAAAATACAGTACAGAGCAATGAATAACTGAAAGCCCATACTAATGTGGGCAGGTATGAGAATGATACTCATCTCAGTCAGCAATAAACCATTATTAATGTCTTAACTACACTTGAAATCTACATTCCAAAACCCTCAAGAACATAGCAAAACAAACATTAGGCAGATTAAAAAAAACATTCTCTGGCAATATGGAGGAAATGAACTAGAACCATAAAAGTATTCTTGAATCAATGAAGTTCCCCCAAATTTCTGTAACCCGAGTTCAATAATAAAGATATACAGGAAAACTGCAACACTGATTATCTCCAGAGAGGAGAACTGGATTAGGGTTTGGTGAATAAAAGAGCAAGAGATTTTTCAACAAATTCCTTCATTTATATTTTTATTTTGGAATTATGCTTATTATAATCCATTAAAAACTGGATAAATAAGAATTCACCAAAATTAAATACTTTTATTCTTCAAAGGAAAATGAAAAGACAACTCATTTACTTGGAAGAAACATCTATGCTTCATAGAGCTGATGAAGACTTTTTAATCCAAATGTGTAAATAACTACAAAATTCAGTAATAAAACAATCCATCAAAAAATGAGAAAGGGATTTGAATACGTACTTTAAAGATATCCATTATTATAATTAAATGCGTGAGAATGCACTGACAACAATTAGTCATTATAGAAACACAAATTTAAACTATCATGAGATACTACTACACAACCATCGGGATGGCTGTAATGAAAGACATAAGCAATACATGTTAGTGAAAATGTGAAGAAACTGTAAACTTCATACACTGCTGGTTGGACTGTAAAATGATCAAACCACATTGGAAAAGTTTAGCAATTTCTTTAAACATAAACTTAACATATGACCCAGTCATTCCACTCTCAGGAATCTACCCAAGAAAAATGAAATCATAAGTTCACTTAAAGACCCATATGTGAATGTCCGTAGCAGCACTATTCATAAAAGTGAAAAACTGGGAACAATACAAATGCCCATCAATAATTAAATGAATAAAAGTGATATATCCACCTAGTGGAATATTTTCACCAATAAAAACAAACTACTGCTTCTTGAATATGGATGAAACTCAAGAACACTCTGTTAGCAGGTGTATAATTCCATCTATATGAAATATCCAAAAAAGGCAATTTACAGAAACGAAAAGTATGTTTATGGCTGGTAATCAAAGCAGTGATTAGCTGTAAATAAGTACAACAAACATTTTGAGATGGCAGAAATGTTCTAAAACTAGATTATGGTGATAGCTGTACAACTCTATAAATTTACTAAAAAACAAAGAATTGTAAAAAAAATTATTTAAATGGAACACTAAAAATGAAAATTACACAGCAGTAAAGATAAGACTTTAAGATAGAATTATAACCAACTTAATCTTCATTATACCATAATTTAACTATCATAAATAATGATTTGGGATAGCAATGATACAAAGAAAAAACTCCTTAACTGGAATGTTTTAACAGTCATTTGCTCCAGCAGTACAGTACAAGGCTGTGTAAAAGAGATAATCAGAAACCCTAACTACATAGTCTACAGTTCAGTTAAGATAAACGATACATTACAACCTTAGAGCTTTGTGGTGGCACATCCCTGTCATCTCAGCACTCACAAGAGGCAGAGGCAGGAGGATTCCAAGTTCAAGCCCAGCTTGGGCAATTTAGTAAGACCTTATCTCAAAATAAAAAAAAATTTTTTTAAAGGGATGGAGCCTTGGGTTCTATTTTCAGTATCAGGGGGAAAAAAGTCTTTAGAAAAATATTTATAATCTTTAAAACAAACAAATCCTGTTTTAGTTCATAAATTTGGGTAGAGGTCAATGGTCTGCTTAATCTCTTATGATATGGGTTCTGATGGCGTTTTACATGCCTTTCTTTTCCCTTTCCCACTGAGCCCTTATCCATTTTAGAACTGCTGAATATACACAGAAATGCCAGTATAAGCAAGCATACATGATTAAGGAAAATTATCACACCTACAGATAGAAATGACACACGTCCTGAGCTTCATATTCTGTTTAGTCATTTGGGCTAGAGTATCAACCCGTAATTCTATTGTTCCTAATTTTATTTCTTAGGAATTAGAATACTAGAATTTACTTCTTTAGATCATTTTCTTTTTTCAGTATTGGGGACTGAACTGGGGAGCACACTATCTCTGAGCTAAATCCCCAGCCCCTATTTTGTAACAGTTTCACTAAGTTGCCCAGGCTGGCCTCACATGCGATCTTCCTGTCTCAGCCTCTAGAGCAGCTGGGATTACAAGCATATGCCACTGCACCAGGCCACTTTCTCAGATTCTTGAACTGTGTGGTATGGTGAAAATCATATAAGTAATATTGCAATTCCCTAACTTAGAATATATTAAAAAGAAAAACAACACTACTCAAATACATCTTTGATCCTAAAGGCAAGGGTCATAAAAAAGAAACATTATTAAATATTAGTTTCATACTTACTACTACTTCACACCTTTTTCAACTGAGGATTTAAAAGTAGCAAGTTTTACACTTTTTTTAATATGAAATGAGTACAAGTCTATGCAATACCTTAATGAACATGGTAATATGCCACTGTAAATTTCTTCTTACAGATCAACCAATAATCAGCACAGTAATCAACAAAGCTGAGATTATAGGTCATTCAGTGACTAGGCAAAGATCAGGTGAAAAAGCAGAACATTATGTTTTAAATATATTTAAATATTGCAATATAAAAATATAAAATGGTCCAAAATATTTTGAGTGCCAATATGACAGGACAAGTGGAAAATTCCACACACCTCACTGCATGACAGCTCAGAGTTAAAATACAGGCACAATAAAAATATATAAAATTACCTTCAGGCTATGTGAATGGTTTATATGAAGCTTAAACAAATCTCCAAGATGCCTCATTATGCTTATGTAATATTCCAAAAATCCGGAAAAAAAAATTCCAAAACCCAAAATACATCTAAATCCCAAGCATTTTAAATAAGGAATATTTCATAGTGGATATATTTTCAAATTTATCACAACTGTATCTATAAATTAAAGATCCAGAGCACCAGAGATGTGTTGAGGTGGAAGTTTTTTTAAAATGTATTTTGCGAAAGAAAATCAAGGTATTAATTTGTTACTAGTGGTTCTGTGACAAAAGATATTTTCCTACAAAATAATGAAATATTTTTCTGAAATAACTGAAGTTATATACAAATGAAAAATGCTTATTTTACCACAGTAATATAGCATGTAGAAAAGAGGATGAAAGAAATTTTTGATGTTGCTCAATGTATTACCTTCAGGAGCAATTGCAGAAGGACAAACTTCTCTGAGGAGATCTCCTAGTGTTTGTAGCTGTCCATCTGTAGCCACGGGACGAAATAACTTCTGAATGAAAGGCCGTTCAGTTGTTGTCTATTGAAACATGTAAAACATAATTCAATCAATTAAATCTTTACTGCTGCTATGTGAAGATAAAGAGATCATAAATTTTATGTTGGCAATGGAGGATCTTCTGATATAGTATAATCAGAAATATCCAACATCAAAGATGCAGCATCACAGAGAAAAATGTTTAACATGGTAAATTCACATAACTCTAATCTTCAGAAAACAATTAAGCAAATCTAGAATGCCAAACATTCTAAAAACAACTACTCAGGCCTTCTCAAGACAGTCGGACATAGACATTAATATAGACATATAAAAATACAGATAAAAGTGGCTTTTGTCAATACCTCTAAAAGAATTTGTATATAATCAAGTACTGTACAAGAATAAATCTGGCTGAATACTGCACTGGATAAGAAAGTTTTTAAAAATGCCACTGTAAAGGAGAATTTTGGGGTAACTAGAAAATAGCTATAAGGGCAATCATTATACAATTTGCTGTTAATTATTCTACTGTTTTATCATGTTTAAAATGGTTCCATCTTCCTCAACTACCTCATCATGACCCAGAGTACAAAGGTTTGCAATGAGCCACTCTGTGAAAAGTACTACTGTTCATGAGCTCTGTAATCTTGCACTCACCTTCCTTCATCTATTAATCAGTAACATTCCACTTCTCTTAAGCACTATTTGAACTGGGCCAAATTTAAAATAAATAAGTAAATATTAGAAAGAATAAAAATATCTCCCACCTTCCCCCTTAACTATTATTTCATTTTAATATGTTAAGTTTCAATTTTAAGCTTCCTGGAGTGAAAACTTACAAAAACAAAGTAAAGCTTAATATATACAAGTAAAATTTCAACTACTTAAGAGAGAAAAGGTATACACAAGTAGAGGGAAGATATATTTGTTGTTGTTTTGTTTTCTAATCAGAGATATACCTCAGTATCTTTGACAAAACTGTCACAGCTTAGGTTTTTAAAAAATCAAGTTCTAAATACTGACATAAAATGAAATAAAAGAAAAAATAAATCAGTGAGCATGTGTACAAGCTTTCCTATCTGTAACACTGTGCATTCAACAGATACACAATAAATATTAAGCATGTATTCAAATAATCTGAGTATCTGCTGCTAATATGAAAACAAATTGTAGAAAATAACTGAAATATTGACAATTAATAGGCATTGAATATAATTCAGTCCATTTCATTAACTGAACTTTTTAGGAAATTTGGGGGAAAGTATGATTGACACCTATTTAAGAAGCCCATAGTTTTCCATACAAGTTGAACCCTAGAAAAACATGCCCAAACATATTTTCATGATTAACTATGAAAGACAGTAAAGGCTGGAAGGGTTCAGAGCAAAAAGAAATGTGTAGGGGACTGTAGTAACAATTTAAAATAGCCACCACCCACTTAGGGCTTTCTATCTTCCAGACCATGAAGAGGCTTTTAAGACTTAGCAAAGGAAGTGACGTGATGAAAGAGGCTTTTTCTGAGGGCTGATGGAAAGCAGTGCTCTAAGTGATGACTTGGTGAAGAGGTGAAATCAGGATGACTGGTGTGAGGCGTCCTGAGTAAAGTAAGCTTGTGTTGACAACAGCTGGGGCTGGGAAAGTGGGAAAGGAGGCATAGAATTACCCCAAGAAAAACTCAATGTGCTTTGGAAGTCTGACCTGAAAAGAGACCAACATGGAAGAAATTTCTAATAAGCTGAAGATCTCATTCATGCCCTAATTAGTTACCAAACTGTGAGAAAGCTGACTATAATAAAATTACACAAAAACATGTTAAACAGGAAAGGCCAAAAAGTCTTACATATTTAAAAATAAAAATTGTCCTCTAAATTCCACTATTGGAAAAACATTGTTACCTCTCCTTCTTGCACTCTTTCCCAACCAGACCCAAAACTGTAATGCTTAGCAGTCTTTTTTTTTTTTTTCTTTTTCTTTTTTGGTACCAGTAATTGAACTCATGACCTCGTACTTGCCCAGCAGGTGCTGTGCCATTGAGCTATATCCCTGGCCCCTCTACAGTCTTTTAAAATGAAGTATTTGCTTAGTGGAGAGAAAGCTCAGGTATTATGAACACACTACTAAATTCAGTAGAATGGTAACCAAGAAAACGCTCAGCAAAATGAAGTGTTGTTTGCATTTATCACAGAGTAAAATGCAAAGAAAAAGCCTATTCCAAACACAGCGTTAACTTAATATTGATAAGACAAGACATGCTGACTTACTCTAACAAGATGAAAATCAAAAAATATACAGACAGAGTTAGAGGCAAAGCCATATCATGAACTAAGATCAAGTTTGGGTCTTATGTGAAACATAAAATATGCGTTGCAACGATAAAAAAAGCAAGGCATTTGTTAAACAATAAGGGCTTTGGAGACAAAAACCTGACTTCCAGGCCTAGCTGTCTTTTATTTGGGAACAATGGACACAATGATCTACCTTCTATAACCCTCAGTTTCCTCAAACGAAAAACAATTATATACAAATAAACACACAGAGTTGTGTAAGAATGGGGATAATATCTACATTGTAGAATTTATGAAAGAAAAAATACACATCATTATCCTGGCAGGCAGTAATTGGTAACTTAAAGCACATACTATAGCTTTAGACCACTATGGTTTTAGAACATTATTGTGCATGTTTTAATAATATTATCCAAGTTTTGTATACTTAAGATTTTATTGAGGGGGGTGTTTTGGTCTTTTTTCTCATTCTCTTGTCTGGATAATGAAAAGTCCAAAATCATGAAATTGAGAATCTTATGCTTTAATGTTTATTTTATATGGAAAAGATACAAATGCAAGGTCACATTAGGACTTTATTCAAAAATATTCTATAACTTAAAACCAAAGTCATGACCCATAAAAGAAAATACTGATAAATGTGACTTCATCAAAATTTTAAAAAGCCAGTCATAAGCCGGGTATGGTGGCTCACGCCTGTAATCCTAGCACTCTGGAGGCTGAGACAGGAGGATCGTTGTGAGTTCGAGACCAGGCTGGGCTACAAAGTGAGCTCAAGGCCAGCCTGAACAGCATAGTGAGACCCTGTCTCAAAAAGACAAGGGACAGGGATCTAGCTCAGTGGCCTAAGTGCCTGCCTGGCAAGCACAAGGTTGTGAGTTCAATCCCTGGTGCCACAAGAAAAAAAAAAAGCCAGGCATTGTGTTGCATGCCTGTTAAGCCTGAGGCAGAAAAGTCAACGGTTTCAACCCTAGCCAGAGCAACTCAGTGCCTTAAAAAAGGACTGGGGATATAACTCAGTGCAAAGGACTGGCTTTCAATCCCAGCACCACAGACACACGAAGAGACAGACACGCACAAGCGCGCGCGCACACACACACACATGCATTGCTCTACAATAGGTCCTACGTAGGATGAAAAGCCAAGCCGTAACTGGAAAAATTGGCTATCTACATGTGGAAGACTGAATCTAGACCTATACATCTCACCATGTACTAGACTAAAATAAAAATGGATCAAAGATCTTAATGGTAAAACAGAAACAATCTGCTGGAAGATAAACTAGGTAAAACTTCTGAAGACACAGGCACAGACAAGGACTTTCTGAACGGAACCCCAACTGCACAAGAAATAACACCAAAAATAAAAAAATAGGATTAACATTAAATTAAAAAGCTTCTGCACAGCGAAGCCAACAACCAACAGAGTGCAGAGACAACCTACAGAATGGGGAAAAAATTTTGCTGGCTTTTTCTTGGACAGAGGACTAGTATCTAGAATATATAAAGAACTCAAAAAATTAGATTCCCCCAAAAATAAAAGATGAAAAAATGGGCACTTGAAATGAATAAGTATGCATAAATGACCAATAACTACAACTTGGAAAAAAAATGTTCAATGACTCTGGCTATTAGAGATATGCAAATTAAAGCAACACTGACAATTCCTTCTTACTCCAGAAAAAATGGTTATCAAGAAATCAATGATAACCAAGGCTGTGAGGGAAAAAAGAAATCTACATTGCTGATAGCAATGTAAACCAATACAACCACTTTACACATCAGTTGGAAATTCTTCAAAAAACTATAAATAGAAATTTCATTTTCATTATCCAGACAAGAGAATGAGAAAAAAGACCAGCTATTGCCCTTCTAGGTATTTTCCCAAAAGAGTTAAAGGACATCATATTATGGTGACACATGCATATTCATGTTTACAGCAGCATAATTCATTATAGCCAAATCCTGGAAGTATGTCCAACAAAAGATGAATGGATAAAGAAAATGTATTTATATACAATAGAGTACTACTCTGTTATAAAGGACAAACTTAAGCCAATGTAGAAAAATGGATGTACCTTGAGATCATAATGTTAAGTGAAATAAATCAGATATACTACTTACATATTGTATGATCTCTCTTTTATAAGAAATACAAAATACAAATAAATTAAAGAGCAAAATGAAAGATAACAGAAAACAGGAAGTTAGAGCTTCTGGAAAAGGGAAAGGGACCGAGAAATGAAGGAGTGGATGAAAAAAAGAATTAAGATGTGTTATGCACATGTTCCAATTGCCCAAGATGAATGTAATCACTATGCACTACAAGCATGCACTAATAAAAATTTTTAAAAAGACAAAGAAAATCCAAGCCACAGACTTAATTTTAGTAGTATAGATTATACATGTTAATTTAGGTCAGCCAATTGTTAAAACAATGCCTAGCACACACTGACAATGCTGAATATGCAGTACTGTTCTTAATAAAATGTCACTTAACAGAGTTCAACTAAATACTAATAATATTAATACAGACTTTGGACTGAGTTGCAAAAACAAAATGATCACTATAACAGCATTCAGCACTCATCATATAATCAACTGTTAATATATTAGTGCTTACTTTATTGTTTTGGTCATGCATATTTTATCAATATATGAACCAGGAATGCAGGGGTTTTTGGTACCAGGAATCAAACTAAGGACCTTGCGCTTGGCCTTAGGAATGCAGGTTTGTAAAAACCAAAAAGAAGAAAAAGACCCCATTATAGTAAAAGGAGATTCTATTCATTGAAACAAAACTATAAGAAATTATGACAGAAAAAAAAATTAACAGACACCCAAGGCATAAAATTTAAAAATAACTTTAATTAAAAGGTAAGGAGGAAAAGGTGGGTCCTACTACTGACAGAGGAGATAATGCCTAATGATGAGATAATAAAGTTTGGACAGGATTATCCTAGTAGTGGTCCTGGGCTCAGGATCTCCCCAAAACCCAAATCACTAAATTTAATCTATAATATCATTTACTTCAGTTAGTTTTAGATGGACATTCCAGTCTCCTTCACTGAGTGCACAAAAAAAATACTGATAGTTAAAATTTTTTCCCAAGTGTAGCAACAAATTCATATTATCAGCTAATCTTATGTACATCATTTTTAAATTCTTTGAAATAGGATGGTTAATTTACTCCATTTATAAGTAAAAGTTATTTAATTTAGAAGGGTTGTTTATATATCAGAGGATTTCATTTGTTAAGATTTGCAAGTATTTGAAGACAATCAGCTATACTATACTGGAATTAGTAATGTTTACTGATTAATCACAAATGTAATGTTTAAGAACTATGTAAGTAGTATCATGTAGTAAGAATTAAATCTATAAAATAGCTAATTACAGAAGTATTAAATGAAAGAGACTTACATTATTAGTAGCATAATTTCAACTGAAGGCATTAGAAAAGTAAATTTGGAATGCTAATGAAAAACAAGTAACTATGAATATGTCCATCTATGCACAAAAGCTACCTTCCAAAATTAAAAATTCCATCAACAATTATTAGCGCTATCAAATCTTTTATCTTCATTTGACACACAATTTTAAATAATGAACTAAATTTTTAAAAATGTATTTCCATAATAAATAGTAAGAGCTTCAAAATGGTTATGATAAATATTGGCAAAATTTTTCTTACAAGTCTTCAGTTTAAAAAAAAAAAGGCATAATACATAACTGTAGTGAATCACACAGTTGCTGAAATTCCATTAACAGTGGTAACAGGCACTACAACCATATAAGCAAAATCAACAAAATCAAATCAACAAAATCCCAATGAAGAATACTGCATGTTTCCTTTGCTTAAAAGAAGCTTTTAGACTGCTTATAACAAAAGCATAGTTGTAACAACAAAAACTATTTACTAACAGAATTATTCTAATAGTACAGTAGTACCCAGGCCCAGGATCTCATCATTAAATATTTACTATAAACTTGTGTGTGGATATAAAGATGAAGAGCACACACATAATTGTAACACAGTGTTAAGAGGTAACAGAAACACATACAAAGTGTTATGAGAGAATATTATGGATTCAGAGTACAAATTTCAAATCTGGGGGCTGGGGATGCAGTTCAGTGGTATACCACTTGCCTAGCATGCTCCAAACACTGTGTTCCCTACCCACACCTGCAAAGAAAACAAAAACAAGAAAATCTCTGGATTTCCTGGCAACAAGAGCAAAAAAAGAAACAAAAAAATTATGACTGGCTATATAACTGCATTTGCTAAGAGTAGATTATACTAGCAGGTATGAAAATACGCTAATTGTGACAGAGTGTAAAATTTTGTAACAGGAGAGAATTTCAAGAGCTTGAAAATAAAGATGCAAATACAGATGAACTTCAAACTTCCAGACTGAGATTCTTTTTTTAATGGAGAAAGAGATATGGCCATTCCAGCATCCGTAGGGCAGTTGGTATGTAACTGCACTTCTCAGAAATTAGTACGTGAAAACCATAGGCTAAAGGTTATAGAGAGACTGAACTATCAAATGCAGTGGAATGAGCAAAACTCTGGCAGTCTGTTTCCGAATTACAATGGAGAAAATTTTTATCTCTGGAAGACTGCTGTGATAATTAAATGATATTAGATAAACAGAGAACTACTGCAACAGGTACTTAGCAATGACTAGTTCTTTTCATTCCTTTTTTAAACTACAGTTTAATGTGGAAACCAAAGGAAGGCTACAGCACTGACTTGTTATGGGCCAAATACAGAGAATTAAAAAAAAAAAAGTATTCAAATTTCAGTTTCCTTCCACATCTTGTTAATTAGTATAAATTTTATATATCATAAAAGAAGGGCTTACACAGGATATGCTGCCACACTTTAACAACAATGACACAATGTATGCTTTAAACTGCCACATGCTTATCTGGCTTAAGAAATATTAATGCATGTCAAATTTTACATCACCTGACGTTCAGAAGGCACATCTTTAAATTAGCTTAAGAATACACATGATTATAATATCTCATTAAATAAAAAGGATGCTTTTAGACCTTTACAGTAAACAGTCTTTCTGTGGTGAGAAGTGAGGCAACTGGGACAAGGGGGAATCTTTGCCACTTAAGACATTTGTCCTTCACAGATGAAAAAAAAGAAGCTTGAAAATAATCACTTTTGGTAGTTATGCTAGGACAGTCTGAAGTCAATTTTTAATATTCTTGATAACACTCCTGTAATCCTAGCACTCTGGAGGCTGAGGGAGGAGGATCATTATGAGTTCGAGACCAGTCTGTGCTACAAAGTGAGCCCAAGGCCAGCCTGAGCTGCATAGTGAGACCCTGTCTCAAAAAGACAAAAAAAACCCTTTGTAACAGTAAAAACTAATTAACATTTTAAAATCTGTATTATTATAGTCAGGACACTTAATCTCCAAGCAACAGTGTCTTAATTCAGGTTGTAATTAAATGAAAAGCGTCCATCCGAATTATGACCACACATCTGGTTTAAAGTTTATGTTTTGTCTATTTAAATTATTACAGCTATTATAATTCTGTCTAGACAATGCTAAATATATTTTGTCACTAGATAGTTAAGGCAAATACTGGCAACAGTGTGTGTCCTCCTCATATCCTCTCACTAAATGATATATGTTACAAGGAAGCACAATTTAACTTGTAAGACTAGGATTAATTTGGTGTTACTTATTACCTCATTTATAAAACAAATTAGTTCCTTTAAATTTTTAATGTGAAATTATCAGTATGGCTAGAGGTAGATTTCTCTAAAGGTAATAGGATTATTTCAGCAATGATTATGTTAATTCTTCAAAGATTTCAACATCATACAAAACAATCATAGTGGGAGGCAAGGGGATATAGCTAAGTGGCCGACCACCTGCTTAGCAAGTGTAAGACCCTGGGTTTGACTCCCCACGTCCCTCCTCCACATCACAGTTGTTAATTTCATTGAAAGCCACACTAATATAAGAATAATGTGATTAATAAGCTATTTTCTTCTGAAGAGTCAGAGGGTACTGATGTTTTCTCTTTATGGTAGACATACACAAACTAAGAAGCACTTTTCATTTATACAAATCAATTAAAGAGAAAACATCTGAGTAACAGCAGCTGTCCCGACTTCAGAAAAAAAATTTTGTTATAATACCCAGTCAAGTAAGTGTCTTCCCACAAGAAAAGACAGTCGAAAGCCAGGCTAAGAATGCCTGAAGTTCTGTAAAGAACATCACCTACACTTAACTTGTCTAAACATGCTCTAAGTGTTTCACACCAAGGGCTAAAGTTTGTGAGATGAAAAGTCTATTATCAAACAACTAAAAATTAGTGCCACTGAATCATCAATATGAGATTACAACTGGGTGTGGTGGTACACACCTGTAATCCCAGTTACTGAGGAGGATGAGTCAGGAGGATCTCAAATTCGAGGTCAGCTTGGACACTTACAGAGAAAACCCTGGGTTCAATCCCTAGTACTGCTAAACAAATGAACAAACAAATTTATTTTTTAAAGGGCCTGGGGATATTGTTCAATGCTCCCTGGGTTGAAACCCCAGTACCACATAGGGGGAGGGGATGAATCTTGTGCTATAGATCACACAAAAATTCTTGTGAAATTTTTAGCAGTACCAAACAAAAGTCATAGATACTTTTACATATTTGGCTGCTGACACAATCTGCAGAGAAAGAAATTTTTTTGAAAAGCATTTTAATGTGGAAAAATATGAAAAAGTATTGTAGTAAAATTTTAAAACTCTTAGAAGACAACAGGATGAAAGGTTTGTGGCCTTGGAAAAAGAAATTATTTTCTTAGCTAGGACAACCTAAAAGCACAAGCAATAAATAGCTGCAACAACAATAAATGATCAACTGAGTTTCGTCAAAATTAAAAACTTGTTTGTTCTTCAAAGGACATCATTAGGAACATAAAAACCAACCAATGTGAGAAAAACCTATGTAGACCATATATCTGATAAGAACGATATACAGAATAAAGAATTCTTAAAACTCAAATCAACTTAAAATAAGCAAAGGATTTGAAAGTATTTCTTATAAGAAACTATTTCATATAAGAAATGATCACCTAAACACAAGAAAACATGCTTAATATCACTATTCATCAAGGAAATGCAAATCAAAACCAAAAAGGGTTACCCATTCAGTGAACCAAAATTACAATGATAGAAAATAAGTGTCTGTTTTGTAGTGATTGACTCTACTCTGTTTTATTTTGTTTGGTTGTATTCTTTTCAAAATAAAAAAAAAAGAAAGAAAATAAGTGTCAAGGATGTTGGAACTCTGCTGGCAAAAATGTAAAATTATGCAGATACACTGGGGAAATAGACTTGACAATACTGCAAAAGGTTTAACAAAGAATTACTACATAAGACAGTAATTTTACTCTTAAATATCTATCCAAAAGAACTAAAGATATATGTCCAGCAAAAAACTTGTACATGAAAGTTTACTGTGCAATATTCATAATAGGCAAAAGGTGGAAACAATCCAAATGTCTGTAAGTTGGTGAAAGGATAAATGCAATGTGAAATTACCACACGATGAGATACTAATAAGCCATACAAAAAGAATGATACATTATCCAACAAGGATGAACCTTTAAAGTATTATCCAAGTCAAAGAAACTGGACACACACACACACAAAAAAACATATATGATATATTCTAATCACAAAAAATGCTCAGAATATGCAAAAATATAGACACATAAATTAGTGGTTGTAAGGGGCTGCAGGGAGAAGGCAAATGATGAGACTGCTAATAGACATGGGGTTTCTTTTAGGGTTGATGAAAATGTGAAATTTTACAGTGGTGACAGCTACACAACTCTGAGACTATTCTAAAACTCACTGAATACTGTCTTTTAAAACAGTGACCTTTATGATACTGTAACTACACTTCAATAAAGCTTTTATTTTTTCTTTAAAAATCCCTCACATAAACGATACAAGTAGTCCTCCTGGGGTGATGGGTCAAGTTTCAAAAGTGATTAATAGCTATTCATAATACTATGTTTTATGTGAGTGCTTTTTAAAAAATCGTTGTATTTTAAAAAACAAAAATCTAATATATGTCAATAACTCCCAAACAATTTAGATCAGAGAAAGAGTCCCCTCTACATCATTTAAAATAGTTATACTATTAATTTCTATTAGTTCATTCAAAAGAAAGGTTTGTGCCTATATCGTTTGATCAATTTGTCACACCTATATCTTGAAACCTGAGCAACTGCTTTGAAGGTAACAACACCCAATGCATTAACCATTGCTACTCTCCTACTATCTTGTTTTGAAATTTTGTAACACTGTTTTTTTTCTCTTTAAAATTAAAAAAGGGGGGTGGGGAGAAAACTCTTGTGTTTTTTTCTACAAAAACTTGATAGCCTCATGGCAATTTTAAGTCAACTATGGGAACTTAAGTAACTTTGCCTTATTTAAAAAAACTCATTTAATACTCATATTCTGATAATTAAGTTTTTAAAATTACAAAATGATAGTTTAAAGAGTTTGCATAAATATAAACAATTTTATTATAAGAGTTAATGTGAAACAGAAGTATAGAACACAGTGTCCAGATCATTAAAAATGCCCTTATTGATAAAATGCTGCCCAGATTATAGACTCATTATATCTACTCTTTCTGAGCTTTTCTGGAACCACCTCCACTAGTGAGGGTAGCCCAAGGAACACACGTGTTCCTTCTTCCTTATGAGCTCAGGAACCTCTGGATTCCTGCTCACACGGCTGGGACCTGAATGAGAGGGGACTGCACATTAAGAAGAACTCTTCTGACAGATTCTGGAAGTAGTCTGGCATAAAAAAAGAATAATGCTGTAAACTCAGGTCAGGGTTTACAGAATTGAAATAACAGTGCAATGTCAATATTACATGGCCTACTCCAGGAACTGAACAATTATTTACAATGTAAAGAGCTATCTTCGCCCAAACTAAAGAAAGAAAATCAAATTGTTGAAATACATGAAGAAGGGACTATGAACACAATGTAAAACAAGTTGATATGTCTCTATGGCATTTTAATTCAAGGTAATAACCTCAAACCACCAGTTCAGCATGTCAAATTATAGGTTTCTTTTCCATAAAACAAGCTTTAAAATAGTAGAAACATTTTATTATTTAGTACAATGAAGTATTTATTATACTAAATATGAAGTGTTTTTTAGTACAATGATCATGTACATCAAAGATTAATATAAGTCTTAGATAATTTAAGTGACAATTTATCCACCTGAAAAACAGAAAAGAGACTGTAGCAGGGAGTACAATTAAGAAGCATCTTTTTTTTTTTCAATGCTAAAACGATCAAACCAGGGCCTTATAATAATCGTTCCACCACTGAACTGTATATATCCTTGCCCTCAAAAAGACAAATTCTGAGATTCATTAGCAAAAAATATATTTTGGCTAAAAGATATATTTTATTTTATTTTATTTATTTTTTTGCGGCACCAGGGATTGAACTCACAGCCTCGTGTTTGCCAAGCAGGCACTTAGGCCACCGAGCTAAACCCCCAGCCCTTGTCTTTTTGAGACAGGGTCTAACTACACTGTTCAGGCTGGCCTTGAGCTCACTGTGTAGCCCAGCCTGGTCTCAAACTCACAACGATGCTCATGTCTGAGTCTCCTGAGTACTGGGATTACAGGCGTGCGCCACCAGGCCCGGCTCTAAAAGTTATAATTACAGCACTTATTTTTAAAGTCCTCTCAGAAACCAGAGATTAAGAGATGATAAATCCAGCCTCATGAATATTCATCAAACTGCAGAAATGAGTGGAATAGTGTGGTACTGCAGCTTAAAATATGATCCTTTACTCAACGAATTATAAGACTCCAAAAGTTGCATCATTTCCCAAAATTCACTGAAATTTAAGGAACCTTTCATTATACAAAACATGAATTACAATAGTATTTAATGCAAACACTATTAAAATGTTTCAAAGTAATGAAACTACTCAATTATATGTGATATGGCATAGAAAAGCATGTAAGTCAAAAGTATTAAACACTTTAAAGTGATGCTGGGAGAAAAAGCAAATTTGTTAGTTCCCTTCCATAAGCATTCCTCAAGCAATGTAAAAGTAGAGTTCAAATTACACTTTGAAGTGTAGATCCTTTTGAAAGCTACTCTGCCTTGTTTTATGTGAAGCATCTGTAACTAAAATGAACACCTAGTGAAGAGTGTGGATGCTACATTACATAAGCAGACGTCAGAACTGTCTCAAGCTGATTCTAAGTTACTTTAAACATGTACACAGAGTCAGAAATTAGCTATGGCTTACTTCTTAGAAGTAACAGATAATTACCCTCACCATGATGAAAAGGAATTTAAATGTAAGCTAATAGAGGTATTTTTTCCTTTAGCAAAGCTCTACTTTAAAAGTAAACTTCAAGACTTTAATTAAAATAGGAAATGGTTTACTACATAGTAAAAACACTTTTCAGACTCATGAGGCAGAGAAAAAGGAGAATTGTATGAGGAAGAAAAGATGGAACAAAGGCAGAGGAATGAAAAAGAAAAGAAGCAAAACCAAGAGAACAGAATAAAATATTAAAACACATTAATTAAAACAGCAGAATAAATTATCTTTTATATGTGAAATAAGCTATGATTTCTTTTATCTATGCTTTGAAAAATCTAGACAAAAATGTTAAGAATAAGCACTAGGTCTTAGGTCTTTAGTTTTAAAAACATGGTATTTCTTAAACTACATTAATTCTCTATGTATTTGAAATTAATTTTTATTTATAAAGTTATAAAGTCAAATTTAATGATATAAAAGATAGTTAAATGAAGTTCAATAAGTAATATATATTACTCGATTTCTCAAAGTTTCATGCACATTAGTTCGGTCACATATCTAATATATAAATCACTCATCAGTGAACTTAACACTCATTTGAAACGAATTCATATAATTTCACAACTACATTTTGAATTAATCTGTGTTGAGCACATAATTGTGTCACAACATATTCACAGACAGGTGACTTCACAAAAGATTACATCCAAGATAGACACATGGTCTACTCAAATGTTTTGATAATGTGTATCCAAGATGACATGGTGGCACATGCCTATAATCCCAGCACTACAGGAGGATGAAGCAGGAAGACCCCAAGTTCAAGTATAGCCTGGAGAACTTACTGAGATATTGTCTCAAAAATCTAAAAAAGGGTAAGAATGTAGCTCAATGTAAAGGCCCTGGGTTCAATCAAACAAATGTGTGTCCAATCATATTGAACTTAATTATATCAGACTCACCATTTCAGAGAAACCCCTCTCTAACCCTCTACCCACACTGTCCAACAGTGGCTACTTAAAAGAGCAGTGACCCTCTACTAAGCTGATAGCCTTGGTTTAAGCAGACCATTGAGAAACATACCCTGTTTAAGAGAGAATATATTTTGTCCCCAAGTCATCAAGTCAGATAACACAATTCAATGTTTACATTATACATTACTGAGAATTAACATTTCAGTGTACTATACATAGTCAATATGCAAAGAAGCATATTTAATGATTTGAGAGGTTTCAAATACATGTCCCTACCTACAAATGATAGCAACATAACAATCTATGCACACATCAATACACCTACACATGTATCTGTACTTATACTATTGCTTCAGTACTTAAAAACAATGTGCGTGGACCACAAAGCAAGCTATCATATAAACTCCCATAACACCTTGAAAATTAAAAGCACAATTAAGAAAAAAGTGTGACTAAGTGTGGTGTATGCTTCATAGAGTACAATATAGTAAAATGAAACGTCAAAACTGTCTAGGCTCAGGATCTTAACAATACAATAGCTTTTCTTTTTTAAAATTGATTTTTTTCCTTTTAGCATTTCTAAGTGATCACCATATATAAAGCCTATTTGAAATTATTAGCAAGTAGTTATTTTTAAAGTATGAGTAATTAGACCAAAAGCAACTCTTCTATTTACCCAAAAGAAGGAACCACTACTGAGAATCAATGCCTAGTAATTCTGTTCTTAACAGACAGGTGTTGTGTGTTCTGGCATGTTATATGAAAATCATTTATGAGAAGAACAGGAAAAAAATTAGAAGGCAGTTCTCACTATTGGAACAGATAAGTGATTGAGCAGATTTCTAATATCATGAAACTGAATTCAACAGGCTGAAAGATCGCCCTAACATCAATCAGTCTAGATTTTGGCATTCTCTGTAAACAGAAAAAGATATAGAAAGAAAAATGCAAGTGACACAAATCAACACTTAGGCTTTAGAGCTCTTTCTGAATAGTAAACCTGAAGGAACCAGACATTTAGATAGGGACTAAATACAAGCACAGGCTTGCTACTGCCAAGACTGTATTAGGCCATCAATAATGGGGAAGCTGAAGTCCATAGTGAGAAAAGGGGAGCTGAAGTGAACCATTAATGAATGCAGCAGCAAAACTGACAAAGCCAGTTGTGGTGGCTCACAGCAGTAATCCCAGCACTCAGGAAGCCTAGGCAGGAGAATCACCAGTTTGAGACCAGCCTGGGCTACACAGCAAGTTAGAGAAAGAGAGACAGGAAAGAGAGAGGAGGTGAGAAGGGGACCTTTTCTTTTCTTTTTCTTTTTCTTTTTTTTTCTTTTTCTTTTCTTTTTTTCTTTTCTCTTCTCTTCTCTTCTCTTCTCTTCTCTTCTTTTCTTTTCTCTTTTCTTTTTTTGGTTTTGGTCTTTTTGAGACAGCTGTTCACTATGTAGTTCAGGCTGGCCTTGAACTCACTTTGTAGGCTGGCTGGTCTCGAATTCACAGCAATCCTCCTGCCTCGAACTCACAGCAATCCTCCTGCCTCAACCTCCCAAGGGCTAGGATTATAAGCCTACACCACCACACCTGGCTTTAAATTTCTTATTTCAACCTGAAAGTTTCTTGTGGGGAGGGCTAGCAAAATAAAACCATCTTTCTGGATCATTTTATTTAATTAATTTATTTTTTTTGTACCAGGAATTGAACTCAGGACCTAGTACTTGCCAGGCAGGTGCTTATGCTGCTGAGATATATCCCCAGTCAGATCATGCTATTTTTTTTTTACATTTTATTTTATTTTATTATTTTATTTTATTTTTGGTACTGGAGATCGAACTCATGACCTCGCAATTGCCAGGCAAGCTCTTATGCCATTGAGCTAAATCCCCAGCCCTAATCATGCTATTTTAAAATTAAGTATTAGTTATTTTGGCTTTAAAATTATTGCATGTACTACCTGGATAAGCATGAAGAACACAGTTCATTCCATTTCTAAATCTGAGAGTGCATGTTTTAATGTGATCACTAAAAACTGCCTACTCATCAGAGAAAACTTTCTGTACATAAAAGAGAAGCCTTACATCTTTAGCTATTTCACAGTAAAGGGAAGATATTACATTTTTACTTTCTGCCCATGTATGCTCTCTGTTAGAAGAAAAATGTTCTGAAGGTAAGAAGCAACAGAAGGTAGGAAGCTGCATAAGCCCGATGAGTATGAAAATTGGAAGGCAGTCTCAAATGGAAAGTTACAACAAAAAAGGGCTAAGGAAACCAAATGAATTTAATATATGAAAGAGAATAGGTTCCCAAACCAGACTAGACAGCCTGGGGTCCAATCCTGTTCTAATTACTAGGTTAATGAGACTAGACAAGCTTCAGTGATCAATCTGTATCTCAATTATCTCATCTATATAACAGCACATAATCCAGAGGACAACAGTAAGGACCAAGTGAGCAATACAGTATCTGGCACTCAATAAAGAACAAAATAGAAGTTAGTTATTATTGTTTTCATCTATAGTTTGTTTTAATAACTAGCACTGTTTTTTAATCTTTCAACTATTGAAAAATAACCTAGCTTACTGTAACTAATGACTAAGGAGAAAGTGTTAACTTCACCTAATAACAATTTTAGTAGTCTGGAATAATACCATTAATTTTGGATATCTTCATTTTTCTATCTATAAATAAGAGATAATATTTGCCATCAGACTATTTTAAAATCATTAGATACAGCTAATTTTAAGCTCTTTAAAAGCTTAAACAGTAGTAACATTTGCTCTCACCCAATGCTCTACAAACCAGTGAATTATATGCATCAAATGTTCCCATTTCTGTGCATCACGCTCATTTTAAAATACAGTCATCAAAGGAGTTTGTAAGTAATAGTGGCTTTTATTTTTCAGAAATTCCCAAAGGAAGCAATTTAACTCTAAAAAGATCTGAGAGTAGTAGCATATTTAGTAAGGGCACCAAAACTTGCTGTGTTGTGCTGCCCCCTACAGGTTTCAATATACCTATCCCTTCTAAAAGGTACACTTAAAAAGGGAATATGATTCAAATTTTATCTTAGAATATTAACACTGCCAGGCTGGTAGAGCCTACCTCTAATTCCATCACTTAGGAGGCTGAGGCAGGAGAATGGAGCATTCCAGGTCAACCTGGGATGCATAGCAAGGCCTTTTCCCCAACAACCGCTCCCTCAACACCCACCAAAACAAATTATTATTATTTGCTCATTCATTCATTCATTCATTCAAAGAGGAAATAGTGTCTGAGAGTCATCATCTATAAAGATACAGGGAAATGAAACAGTCCTTGTCCTCAGGGAATTCACAGGTTACTGATTACAGAGAGACTATATACTTTAATAGGAACATAGTGAAATACTAGAGAATGGATTATGTATTACAATGCTTACTATAGTAAAAGAAATAAGCTAATGATCCAAAACCTAAGTGCAGATATGCCATCAAATATTAAACTGAGTATTGAGCAAGTCAGTTTTGTGCCAAGTTGTCCTATTTCCTAAATTAGGGAGTTACAGGAGATGATTCCTCTAGCTTCTATGGCTGTAATATTCCACAGCTATATTTGCCATAGCACAGACTGAAATAAATGTTTTAAAATAAAAGTTCAGAGAATGAAGAAATAAATTCTAAATGGTGCGATGGGGCTGGGGGTATAGCTCAGCAGCACAGTGCCTGCCTGGCAAGCACAAGGTCCTGAGTTCAACTTCTGGTACCAAAAAAAAGATGTGATGGGTTGGTGGCACACGTGGATCAAGAAAGACTTAATGAAGTGACTGGAGGAAAGTTTCACTTTATAAGGGCTATTCCTTTCCTTGAGTGTTTAATAAATGTCTAAATTACTCTGGTAGAAAATGAAATTAACTTTACAAACTAATCTTAAACTATTATTACAAAAAGATGAAAATTAATTATCTGTCAAGATACCAGTATTTTGTTTATAATTATCTTCACTTAGACCAAAAATTCAAGAAATGAACATTCACTGTACTACTTTGTCTTTCTTTTCATGAGATGTCATATTTTATTTTTCAATTTTCTTATTAATGTCTACAGTACATCATTATATCCTTCATGGGGAGTTGGTACACATACATAACTCATCCATTCTTTTTTCATTCCTTTCTCCTCTCCTTCATCTTCCCTTGGTTCACTTCTCATTTACAAAAGATCTGTCTCCCTATTTCCTATTACCCGTCTTTTACTCTTTATTTATATTTTGAGTTTCCCATGTGAGAGAAACCATGTACTATTTAAGACTGTGTGTCTGATTTATTTCACCTAACATTATGGTCTCAAGGTGCAGAATTTACCTACTAATGCCTCAAGTTTATCCTTATTCATGGCAGAGTAGTACTCCATTATATATAAAACTACATTTTCTTTATCCATTCATCTGCTGATAAACATAGGCAGCTCACAAGATTTAGCTATTATGAATTGTCCTGCTATAAACATGGGTAGTATGCCTGTATCACTACAATATAATGTCTTTAACTCTTTTGGGAAGATACCTAGAAGGGGAACAGCTAGTTCAAATAGAATTTCTATTTTTATTGTTTTGAGGACTCTTGATTCTGATTTCCATAATGGTTGTACTAGTTTACATCCTCATCCCATCAATAATGTTGGTGTGGGTCTGGGTTAGGGCAGGGCCTACATGGGGAGAACTAAAACTTCTATAGTGTTCTCCATGGGAAGACACAAGTTTATGGAAAAACAAGTACAGGGATCACCAAAAGCTGAGGAAATGCTTATTAAGTAGCTGAATTATTTGTATTTTTTGACAGAAAAGCAAAAGATAAGGGCAGACAGAGACCTTTATCAAGAGCCCTATCAGGAATACTTACTGACCATCTCAGGAAATATGTGCTAAATAAGCATCCTTGCAATAAGAGATAAAATCTACAAAGGAAGTGTAGAATTAGCCTAAAACTGAAGATGCTAAACTACTTGAGCAAAAATTAGGCCTTAGGGAGTAAGGAGTGCCTCATTTTTCCACTTTCCTCTGCAAAGTGGAAGAAAGAAACAGTGGAAGAAAGGGAAAGTATTCTAAAGGTTTCATCTCATGGGGAAAAGAAGCAGTGAAGAAACAGTGTCTTGGTAAATAAATGGGTCTTTTAACAACACGATCATGAGCTTCCGGAAAGCCTGGGTCAACATTATGGAGTGCAAATACTGAAGTGCCAAATGTAAAAGGACAAAAAGAAAACAATAATAACCTCAAATCGGTCAATGACTTAGCATCGATTTCTCATTAAATAGTCTAGAAGGAAATTACTAATAAAAGACTATACCACGATTTTAAATGATACAATGTTAAAACTAAATCAGTTAAGTCAAGAAACCAAACAGAAATGCTAGAAGCATCACTGTTGAAGTGTCTTGGCAATTCAATGCTAGCAATGCAATGAAGTAAGAAAAAGAAATGGCTGGTTAAAAACAGTGTTATTATTTGTTTCACTGATGCCATAAACTGAATTTTAAAATCTACAAAACATCTAAAAAATAAATTAGAAAGTAAAGCACTGTGCCTATTTGAAGAAAATCTTAAAATCCAAAGAAAATCTGCGTGAGAGATCATCTTGCCTGAGAAAAGATAATCTAAGACAAATTATAGCAAAATGAAAACTGAAATTCAACATATTTCTGCTTACATTAAGCAGCACACTATAAGAAATGGCATACAACAATTTTAAAAGACACACAGAAAAATGAGTGACTGAAAATAATCAGGGAAGTATAGAAAAAGGGGGGAAAAATTACCTGCTCTAGCAGATATGAAAATGCAAAATAAGTAAGAGTAATTACTAGAAAAATACTAGGATTATAAACAAATACACTAAAAGTAGAACAGAGCATCTAGAAATAGATTCCAATAGTCAAACCACTTTAACATAAAGCAGAGGGAGACTGTTTAGCCAGTGGAAAAAGGATAGTTTGTATTAGGAGTGAACAAGCTGTGGCCCGCAAGCTAAACTGTGCCATCCACCTGTCTATGTAAATAAAGTTACACTGGAACACGGCCATGCCTATCATGAGCAAACTTTCTACAGATGCTTTCATGCCACAAAGTCACACAGTTGCAATAGAACCATCTGGTCTGCAAAGCCAAAAATATTTACTCTCTGGTCTTTAAAGTCTGCTAACTTTTAAGGATAGGGAAGGGCACTGGGGAATGAACCTAGGGCCTTCCCATGGAAATACATCCCCTAACTTCTTTTTTTTTTTTTTTTTTTTGAGACAGGATCTCACTAAGTCACTCAAGCTATACTAAAATTTGTGATCCTCCTGCCTTAGCCTCCCATACTGCTGGGATTACAGGCCTGGTATACCATGCCCAGCTAATGGATGAATGGATAAACAAGTATGTGATACATATATTTATAGATTAAGCCTTAAGGAAGAAGGAAATTTTGATAATACACCTTGGGAGAACCCTAAGAAATAAGTCAGCCACAAAAGACAATGTAGCTCAGAAGGCTAGGAAGGAAGATAATACATAATGAAGCTGTCTCAGAAAAAAGAAACAAAGAAAAGAAAAGAAAGAAAAAGACAAACCTTACAGGAGGTACCTCACATAGTTAAACTCAGAAAAAGTAGCTGCCTAAAGGATACAGACTTTCAATTCTGTAAGAAGAAAAGTTTTGGAGAACAGATGTACAACCATGTGAAAGCACTTAACACTACTGGACTGCATAATTAAAAATAATGAAGATGGTAAATTTTACATTATTTTATCAAGATTTAACATTTTTAAATAAATTTTTGAAAAAAGGAAAGGCATCATTTCTTTTAAAACATCAAGCAACATATTGTTAGCTGTGTTGCTAACAGACTATTTACATTCCATTCTACTACAAAAATTAAGTATCTCTGCACAGTTGAAATGTATTATGAATTATACAATGTATCTTAAGTGACAAAAAATTAAAGTGAAAGCAATAACCACTTTGTTAAACTATCAGTCCCTCCTCACAGGGAAAACAACAAAAGAACAGAATTATAGTTCACCAACATTTATAACTGTGGAGGAGAAAGAATCCTAACAAACATGGCCGTAATTTGCCACAAATTTCTACTCTCAAACTTATAATATTACCAAATCAGTACTTCTGAAAACAAAAGACTCTACAATTTGGCTCTTTCTTCAGTTTAGGAAGTACCAAGTTGACACTTGACATCCCAGTTTCCATTTTAAAATATGTTTTCTCTTCCAAAATTCCTACATATTTAAAATTTTAAATATTGTTAAGCACATTACAATAGCAGACTGGCTTAAGTAAAAATGGCTAGTAAACCTCCAAATTAAAATGAACATTTTTTTCATTGGAATAATAAATGGGAAAGAACACAGTTCTGGTGATTATGAATGATAATAAAACTAAATTCTAATCCTAGTTTATTTTACTATTATATAATTGAGAAGAACTTCTTCCAAAGACAAGTAGGACAACAAGCATAGTTTTTACCAGCTTTGTGTTTCTGCTTAAACCTAACCATTGTTGAATTATTCCTAAGAAGATTATGTGAATTTATTTACAACCTCAAAAATATGTAGGATAAAGTAGATGATTAAATAATCTTTGTTGACTAAATATGAATGGATATTGAGATTATTAAAAATCCCTTAGAATTTCTCATTCTTTATAGGGTAAAGAAAAACTCCTTAATAAGGTTCAACTCTAATCTTCAAAGTCTTATTCCCCCCAACTCTAATTGCTCAAGATAAACAGAATGTCCTAACACTCACAGCGTCCCCTGTGTCTCAAAGATCTTGTGACTTTATGCCTACCCTGGAGTCCAGCCACCTGTCAGACACTAGGATGCATCAAGCAAGATAGTTTTCTCGGCCCTCCCAAACTAGAACAAATTCCACCCAGGGACATTATACTTTTACTATACGATATAATTCTTTTTTCACAGCAATTACTGCTTTAGTTTTATATTTGTTTGTATAGTCAGTTGTTTAGTTACTTTTAACCTTTTAACAATAAGCTTTCTCTAATTGGTGATGTGTAGTATTAATCACCATGAACCTCCTGTGACAGCACTGGATGCAGCATTCAAATAGTTGTGAGTAAATGAACTCATATCAAAGAAATGAACAAGATAAATCTTTCTTACCCAAAGTACAGTATATTCCCAGGACAACCTTATAAATCCATTACGTCTTGAAAAACAAAAGCAATAAGCCTTATTTTCATTCTGTAACATAAACAGCAATGCCTGAAGACTTCATGGTCAATCAGACACACAAACTTAAATCTCACATGGTTTCTCTTACATAAGAAACCCAAAATAGAAACAAAGAGCAAAATAAAAGATAATAGGAAACAGGCAGACCACTCTTTTGGAAAAGGAAAGGAGACCTAGAGATAGAGGGGAGAAGGAGGGATAAAAAAAATTCAGATGTGTTATATATGCATACCAACTCTCCATGATGAAGGTAATCATTATGTACTGCAAACATGCAAGCATAAAACATTTTAAAAGATTCCATGGTTATTTTACAAATCTTTTGGATAAAATGCCCTCATTAGCTACCATCTACTTACATGTGCTACTCTAAATAAAATTTTGGTTATCTTTCTGAAACACTTTCTGTCATTAATCTCATTTCTAGAATACTAGCTATTACTGAAGCACCTGGATTTCTGGAACACAAACCTGAAACTCACACAACAAACCAAACTGTTATGTAAATGAGAGAACCATGGTCTGTAACATTGCTGGACAAATTTAACTTTTACCATTAATATCCTGCTACTTGATTACAGTCATTTCAAGTCCAGGATAAACACACTGCTGATTAGAAAGAAAGTTTTCCAACAATCTTTACAAAAGTTAATCTTTAAACACACCTATCACTTACTGATCTTCTAGGTTGCTATCAATTTATGTATTTAATAAAGGTAGACTTTGCTTTTTGTGATAATTGTGCTCTGACAATTTTGTAAAGTTAAATTTTATAAACAAAATCATATACTGTTCATAAATCAGAACTAGAGTTCTTAATTTTTGTCATTCTGAACAATGGACTGATCTTCAGTTTCTTCATTTATTAAATTTTTCATTAATGAGCCTCACATCCTAGAATAGTTTTGAGGCACCGACATGATAAAATAGGCCTTAATCAAACATGCCGTGGCGCCTTGTTCCCTCCTTCTTATTCAGGAATTCTAACAGGATTCTGCAGAGTAAAATAAATATTTTAGTAAAAATCACTACATTTATGTCTTTTTTTTCCCCTTGTTCTCTTTTTTTATTTACATATTAATAAACACAATTTTTTGGGTCTTCTTTAAATTTTCTTACTAATTTAGGGTATCCACAGTGATTTATAGTTATATTTTAAAAAATAAAGGGTGCTAATTAATCAAAATGTTGCATAAGTAAAAGTAACACTTAATAAACAGACTATCACAACCATACAAACTACTCACAGTTAGCAATGGAAATACTTTAAGATTGTATAACTAGAAAAAAGGAAAGCAACGTCCTACCTTTGGTCATAGATAAACAGAAATTCAAAAATGCAAAACTGGGAAAGCCAGGAAATGTTAAATTCACAAAAACTAGAATTTCTAAATTTTTACATTCACTTACATATTATAGTTCTGTAATTTTATTGAAATTTAATAAAGAACAACCAAAATGGAAAGGCTATAAAATAAAAAACAAAGTTGTATAGTTCAGCTGAGAGTCAATGAAGTCCTCAGGCTCTTTGTCTTTTTAAGAAGAAAATGCCCACTACCCTGACACAGTAAAGATTAGGCAGGAAGTTCTGCTCTAATAGAATCCCCATCTGGCAGCCAGGTTTTGTCAAGCAAATTGAGAATTTTTACCTTCCCCCTTTCTATCTAATTATAGAATTTTACAGAAACTATTTTGTCCATACACACATATTTTCTTGGTCATTCTGTCCTCATCAAACCCCCTTTCCCAGAATCCTCCTCCATTATGATGCCATAGTAAGAGACATAGACTGACAATTTTTTACCAGAATGAATGATAAATCAAAAACAAAGACCTCTCCTCTGTAAAGGTACACTATTATGCTGAAAATAATCTCAGCAGTAAGTAATAATATAGGCTTTCCCTACAGGAGCTTAAAGTATCAACAATAAAGTAACAATTGTAGTGTTAAATATATAATGCCAGAACTGAACAATCCACATAAATGCTGGGAAGCACAAGTCTCAAAAGAATTTTGGAATTCTTCTTTTGGAAGTGTCTTCCACGTCTGTGGTATACTTTATTCAACTGAATTCCACACATAAGATGCACTATAAAGCAAGGCTTATATTGGTTTCCAAACTTCTGTAAATACAGCAGAACCTTTCTGGGAAATGAACCAGGCTTCTATCATAAAGTTATTAGGGAAAGCCTCAGAAAGCTCTAGGCTGTTTCTTTGCTATAGGGCTAACACTCTCGAAGCAAACCTTCCAGGCAGTGTTTCCCCTTCCTTATTTCAGGTACAAGATTCTCACAGCAGGTACCCAGAATTAACTGGCTGGGCTTTTCTGAAGTCTGAGGAGGGATGAAGGCACTCCTCTTCCAGAGGACATGCATGTTGCCTGTGGGCTCCCCGCCCCCTCCACTTATGAACCTAAGGGCCCAGCCAGGGGGCTCTCACCACCTGGGAAATGCCTTACAGTATGTTTCTATGGAGTTCATGTTACAAGAAAATAAGCTTTATGAATCATAAATTCATTTTACAATGTTAACAAAAATTCACATGCTGAGCATTTCCACACATCTGATGACCTGATCAATAAGTGATCTTGCTTTATACGTATTTCTGTTTAAAAACAGCCCCATGCCCTGGGATCTATTTTAAAAAGCAAACTTCACCAGCAAAAAACTACAAAAATTAGAAATAACATATGGCGCTCAACAGATTATAAAACAGATGTTTGTTTATGGTATGTGAGGCAAAACAAGAAGGCAAAACAATACTTTGCTCAGTTTCAGCTGGGAATGTGTGCATCAGGCTAATAAAATTTTTTACCACTCTGCATATCTGTGAAAGACACAAAAGTGCTTTAAGTACTGACTTACAGGTTGCAAACAACTGTGGTATACCAGTGAATCTGCAAATACAGAAGCTACAAGTAATGAGCAGGAACTGTATATGAGTTAGAAATTTTGATGACATCTCTGATTTGATTGCCACCAAAAGCTACAGATTTAAGAAATCCTAATGTTAATGATGCAGACTTAAGAGTTTGGGACAAGAATGCTTCAACAAGTAAGATGTCTGAGGCTTTCACAAATGGGTATTTTTCAAAACACTGCTTCCTACCTGATATATTCTAAAAGGGATATAACGAAATCCATTTTCTTCTGCAGGATATTCCATGAGTTTCCGATTGATGGTCCAAAACTGGTCAAATCTGTCTGAAATGACATAAATTATTTGTCATTAAAAGGAACACTACAATAAAACATAAACATTTAAAAAATCCTGTTAAATGCTTTTGAAAAGTGATCAACTCTCAAGCGTTTTTTCTCTACCCTTTGCATTTGGGGGCAGGGAGTAGGGTTGAACCTAGATAGCACTCTACCTCTGAGTCACTCCCCCTGCCTTTTTTTGAGACTGGGGCTCATAAAATTGTCCAGATGGCCCTAAACTCACATCCTCCTGCCTAAGTCTCCCAAGTAGCTAGGATTATATGTGCATGCACTTTTTCCTTATTCTTATCTCTCCATAATTAACCATATGGCAAGATATAAAATTAACTTGTCAGCCAGGCGTGGTGGCTCATGCCTATAATCCCAGCACTCAGGAGGCTGAGGCAGGAGGATCGTTGTGAGCTTGAGACCAGCCTGGGCTACAAAGTGAGCTCAAGGCCGGCCTGAATGGCAGAGGAAGACCCTGTCTCAAAAAGACAAGGGCCGGGGAGTTGGCTCAGTGGCCTAAGTTCCAGTCTGGCAAGCGTGAGGTAATGAGTTCAATCCCTGGTGCCGCAAAAAAAAAAATAAATACATAAATAAAATTAACTTGTCAATATTATTTTTTCCTCTCATCTATTCAAGTAGACAGTTTTTCTTGTATGAAAAATCCTCAACAGATGTATGACTACTTGTGTTATCAAGGTAAATAATACCTGGCAAGAACAGGTATCTTAACTCTCCTCACCATCCTCCTACAGTTAACCCCTAAGTGACTTAAGTATTAGCTAGAACTTCTATAAAGAAACAAAGTCAAAATCTTGAATATTGGAAACATTAAACACCAAAGATAAAAGTATAGAAAAGGTTTTAACAGAAAAGTAGAATTGGCACTTGAAAACTGTCCAATGCAACTTAATCTCAGATTAATCTTCTTCAAAAGTTTTTCAGGTTCAATTTTTTTAAAAATGTACTAAGGGAGTTCCCCTGTGTGTTCCAAACACTGCGTAGGTTCCTAACCAGCTTAGAGCTGCAGGCCCTGGCCAGTTACACTCCCGTGCAAATGTCAGGGACCCTTGTGGGCTGGTACCCAGCTCAGGGCAGAGGCACAGGCGCCCACCATCGGATACCCATAGCCAGCACTGGCTAGAAAAACCAGTCATACGGCAACTCCAGGTTGTGGGCAGACCCGTGGAAGGTGTTTGGACTGAGTTCCGCTCCTGTGCACGTTGCAGACAACATCGCATAGGTTCCTAACCAGCTTAGATTTGCAGGCCCTGGCCAGTTCTGCTCCCATGCAAACTCCAGGTAGGTCAGTACCCAACTCAGTGCAGAGGCACAGGCACCCACTGTCGGATGCCCATAGCCAGCACTGGCCAGAAAAGCCAAACAGTCTCGCTTCGGAGAAGTTATAGCCAGTGCCAGGGTGCCTGGGACCACACTACCCAGGTGGGTGGAAGAAATCAGGAATATGCCAAAATGAAGAGAGGGCAATCTCTGGTGTCCAACCCAAGCAGTGCAAGTCCAGGAGAGGCAAACTTGGAGGAGATTGAGAATTGCACACCTGAAATGTCTGAAGTGATGTCAACTGAAGTGAAGAAACAATTTCATGAAGCTATAAGAGAAATTAGAACAGAAATTCTATCCCAGGTAAAAGAAGAAATGAAAAACATAACACAAGAATTATTAAGCATCTCTAAAGAACATACAGGTAAAAAAATAGAGGAGCATAGGAAAATGAGGGAAACCATGAATGAACAATATAAGAGAGATTTGGAATGCATGAAACAGATTTAAAGAGTTATCTAGGAAATTAAAAACTCCAGTGAAAGCTGGCAAAACCAACTGAAAGAAACTGAAAGACTTTCAAACCTTGAAGACAGGTTTGCAGCTTGTGATTGCGAAAGGAAAGATCTCTTAAGAATAACAAGGACTAGCAGGGCATGGTGGCTCACGCCTGTAATCACAGCACTCGGGAGGCTGAGACAGACAAATCGGTGTGAGTTCAAGACCACCCTGGGCTACAAAGTGAGCTCAAGGCCAGCCTGAACTCCCTGTCTCAAAAAGACAAGGGCTGGGGAGTTGGCTCAGTGGCCTAAGCTTCACCCTGGCAAGTGTGAGGTAATGAGTCCAATTCCTGGTGCCCCCCGCCCAAAAAAAAACAAGGACTCAGGAAGTAACAATTCAACGGCTGCTAGCCAACTCAAAGAAGCCTAACTTAAGAATTAAAAATGTCAGTGAAAAAGCAGGGGTCAAGACAAATGACATCAGGACCCTATTTACGGAAATAATTTCAGAGAATTTCCCAAGCATGGAAAAAGAAAGTGACATTCAAATAAGTGAGGCATATAGAACTCCAGTTAGCCATAACCAAAACAAATCTACACCCAGACATATAATAATCAAGACCCCAGAAACTCAACTCAAGAACAGAATATTAAAAGCTGTTAGAGAAAAGAAACAGATCACCTATAAAGGAAAACCCATCAGAATCATAGCAGACTTCTCAACACAAACCATCAAGTCAAGAAGAGGCTGGAGTAAAGTATTGCAAGTCCTGAAAGAAAACTTCCAACCCAGACTGATGCACCCTGAAAAACTTTCTTTCAAAATTAATGGAGAAACAAGACACTTCCATGACAAAGAACAACTCCAGGAATTCATGACCACCAAATCAACCCTATAAAGAATACCAAAGGATATTCTAGAGAGAGAGAAAAAGGACCACGGTCTCAGGAACAAGGGTAGAGTGGGACCATCAAGTGGGGACAGTTGATTGAATGGAGAGGAAAAAATAGGGAGCCAGTGACAGGAAAATAGCATGGCAGAGACAACACAGAGCAAGAGGGCCATAACTATTAACGTAGATGGCCTCAATGCACCAATAGAAAGAAACACAGGCAGAGTGGATCAGGAGAAAGTATCCATCAATATGCTCTATACAAGAAACACATTTAACTAGGAAGAAAATTCATAGACTGAAAGTCAAAGGTGAGAGGACAATGCCCTATGTGACAGGGAGCCTGCCCATTAATTGCAGAATGGATAAGAAAGACACGATATTTTATGTGGTGGAAACCTACTCAGCTATGAAGGAAGATAATCTCAAGGCTCTTGTAGCTCGATAGAGGCAACTGGTGATCACACTCATGGATGAAATGGTTCAGAGTCACATGGGTGAATTTTGTGTTGTCTCCCTAGTATAACTAAAGGAGTTAGTGGGATCCAAAATGCACAATACATATTGGGAAAGGCAAAGGGGAGGAATTATCTAAAAAGGGAAGGAAGTGCCCACTGTTAATCTATTATCATGATTTGAAATTCATTGTCTTCATTGTTCTGATTAGTTTCGTTTTATTCTGATTTGATTTTATCATACTTGATGGCATGGACGGCTATTTTGAAGATAACAAAATATATCATTGCAGCCATCGAGGATGTCCAATTATCTTGTTTAGAAACTCTGTATGGCTTTCACTGTTTGTTTTGATTGATTTTACTCTATTCTGTGTGGTTTGATTGTAATATGTCTGAAGGTGTAGGCAACTATTCTGAAGATAACAAATATTATGGTAGTCAATGCTGTTTTGCTAGTATTTTGAAATTCTGTATTGCTTACATTGTTCTGCTTTGTCTGTTTTGTTTTGTTTCTACTGTTGTTTGATTTTACTTATCCCTGATGGTATGGGCAGGTATAGTGCAGATAACAAGAGGCATTATGGTAACCTTATCAATTGCTTTTTACCCTGTTTAAAAGTCATGTACCATGTTCACTGCTGTGTTTTGATTGACTTTACTGTTTTTTTTGGTTTGGTTGTACTTTACTCTGTTTTGTTTGGTTGTATTCTTTTCAAAAGAAAAAAAAAGATAAAAAATGTACTAAGACATAATATGTATACACAAATTTCATCCTGTTAAAAGTCTGTAATTTAAGACAAATATATTCACAGTTCAACACATTTTATATAAACGGAATCACATAATATCTGGTCTTTTGCATTTGGGGTCTTCCTCTCACTTAGCATAATGGTTTGAAACTTCGACTTTGTTGAAAAATATACTAGAACTTCATCTGTTTTTATGATCAAATAAGAATTCCAGGGGCAGAGGATCTAACTCAGTGCCCTAAGCACCTGCCTGGCAAGCCTGAGGTCGTGAGTTCATTCCCCGGTGCCGCCAAAAAATATATAAATAAATAAATAAATAAATAAATAAATAAATAAAGACTTCCATTGATAGAGTTACCAGATTTTATCAATCAGCTGATAAACATAAATTGTTTATACTTTTTGGCTAATAACGTTACTCATCAGTGCACAAATTTTTGTGTGAATGTTTTCAAGTCTCGAGTACCAACCTAGGAATGAAATTCTGTTTAACCACATGGTAAATTCTGAGATCTGCCAACATGTTTTACAAAGTGACTAGACCACTTTACAGTCCTGCCAGCAATGCCTGAGGGTTCCAATTTGTCCAAAACCTTCCCAATTCTTACTGTCATTTTGATTACAGTGATCTTAGCAGGACAGAAGCAATATTTCAATATGGCTTTGGTTTGCATTTCCCTGATTATTAATTCTTGTGTTTACTGGCCATTTGCATATTTGGAAAAATGTCAACCAAATCCTTTATTCTTCTTGAATTGCAATTCTTTATGTATTCTGGATACACTCCCCTTATTTGATACATGATTACAAACATCATCTCTGATTCTATACATTGCTTTTTAAGTAACTTTTTACCTAACCCTGAATTCTAACTTGTAAAAAACTGTTTTATGCTCGGAAATTTTTATACAATCAAATCTCCATAAAGGAGGTAAATTTCAAGGTTTCCATTTAGGTTGGTGCTAGTGCATACACTCTACCGGTACACTTGTCTCAATCCATTCTACTGGCAACCTAAAATGCTGCTTAGGCATCCATAACTACAAAGAAAACAAAATGAAGTTGATTTTAATCTTATTTTTATTCTATGGTTTTTGGAGAAATAATGATCCTCTTGCTTCAGTCTCCAGAGTGCTGGGATTACAGTCATGTGCCACCACACCCAGCTGAGATGCTTTTACTTATACCAGTACTGTTTTAGAATGTGACAGGCTTCAGGCCTTTCCTACTTCCATCTTAAAACTCCAACCTGGTAGACTGCCCATACTGTATTAGAACCAACAAGGTAATTTTACAAGACGCAGTCAAAGTTGTTACATATTTAATTAAGAACCAGGACCAGAAGAATCTGGGTCTTCTATTCTGCATCTTTTAGGTCTTCAAAGTCCACGACTGTTTCAAAACTGTATCTTAATAGCCAAGAGTGGCAGCACATACCTA
>RJWT010000731.1:0-59103 GCA_004365215.1 Cuniculus paca | reverse complement strand
GATTTAAGGGGTTTTCAAGGATAATTTTTACTCTACCTGATCTTTTTTTTAAGACCTTGGCACACAGCCCTCACATTAGATCAGGTTGAACTGCACCCAGAGTGTAACTTTACCATAACAGTGGCCTGTGATGCCCTAATGGTGAAACTGAGGCAGAGCACAAGCATAAGTTTTCAAGTTGGTACAGAATACTTGGGTGGTAGGCAGGGCTGTGCATAGAAAATGGGGTGACCCACACATTCAAGCGCCATCAGGGTTCTTCTCCAGATGGATCCACATAGCCTTGCTGTGGTTATGGGCCTATGCTGCTACTCTCAGGGAGCCAAGCCCAGTGGGGAGGTGGGTAGCATCAGGAGGCCAGCCTCTGGGTCCCACCCACTATCATTCTTCTGGCATCTGGTCTTTCTATCTGGGGTAGAAAGGGTAGGGCCAAGGTCAAGTTGGAATGTCTGACCTAAGCCCGCCCTGGGTGCATTCTGGGCTTATCCCCTTGCCCTCACCTGCATTCAGGCCCAGTGTCCTCCCTTGCTCCCCACTGTTCCAGACTGGGACAACTGTCCTCTGCCCAGAGGGGATCTTTCTTCTCCTACCTAATCCTTCCTCTTGGGCCTTTTGGAGGTGGGCTTATTTTTCACTGTTTTCTTTAGGTTCATGTCTGGATTTGTTAAGTTAAACTGAATCCCTTCCAGTCTGAAACACTTGAATGCTTTATTTTCTTGCTTTTCTTTTTGAATTGTCCCACAAACCCACCAACTGAGTGTGTGAGCTCCAGGTGAAAGCTTGAGGGGGCCTGGCATGGCTGGGCATGGCCAGTAGCAGAAGCAGGGGCTTTAGGGTGCAGCTGGCCTTCAGTGGAGTAATGCTTGGTAAAAGGCTCCTTGCTTGACTGAGCTCAGGCTGAGATGTGCATAGGAACAGGGGTGGGACTGTCGCCTCAGGGACTCAGATGGGCTTCACGTGAGAAATTCTCCCTGCATCTCATGGCAGTACCTAGGAGCTTTGTGCTGCCAGGCCCCTCCATCACCAGCTTGGATTTTACAATGAGAAGTGATTCTATCAGACTCCTTCGTCAGACTGCACAACCTGGGTTTGGGTCGGGAAAGCATCCCTTTAGGCATCAAGAGATGGACAGACGGGGAATAGGACCCAAGGACTAAGATAAGAAGACCTCGCCCAGAGGACAAGGCTAGCTAATAGCAGGGCGAGAGGCCAGGGCACCTGAGTCCTAGTCCCACGCTCTTTTGCTGTTCTAGTGGGGCCTATTTCCTATACCTGGCTCTACCAGTCCTCTTCACTAGGGCTGGCCCAAGTGCCCCCAGGCTTGGCAGCTGCCTGAGGTACTTCCTTAAGCACCACGCCCTCGCCAACTGACTGCTGGATAAGCCATACATGCCACTCAAGGCTTTAGGGTCTCCTAGGTAGTGAGAAATAGTGACTCTCAACCAAGTTCACTCCAGGCTCTGCCAGGAAGGAAAAGTTGGCAGAGTTGAACCCTGACATAAATACTTAAAGATGAAGTCTAGGGCTGGCCAAAAGGGATAGTGAAGTTGGCTACTCAAGCCATAATAGCACTTCATGGTACAGTCAGAAGACTCCAAAGAAAAACTCTATTCCTGACTCAGGTATGAGGATCAGAATAAGCCCCAGAGCCAAGGAAAGAAGTCCAGCTGTGACTTAACATGTGTAGACTTTGGGAACAGGTGAAATGTCAGGGCCCACACTGCCAACCTGGAGTCTTCTCCCCACAGTCAGTCTCAGGAGAAATCATCTTGGCTGCTCAGAGGCTACAGCATTTGAAAATAGTCTTATTAGCAAACCAAGGGAAGAGTCGGAAAGGAGCTCAGGTTGGCCTTTGCTTAGCAAATCCTCTGCCTGGGCACCAGGCCCTGTTGGTTCTAACTTGGTGCCAGGCTTCACTGGACACAGAGCATAAATGTTCCTGTTATCACAACTGCTTGTCCATTCTGGCAACCAGCAGAATGGTCACTCTCCCTAACCTCTACCTGCCTCGAGATGTGAATTCCAAGTACTTCGGCTAAAGAGAAGGATGAGTAACCTTGTCCACTTTTCCTCTGCTGATCACAACCCTTGACTCATTTACCTGGTCTACATAACCCTTTTCCTATACATGTTTAACTCCCAAGGGTGCCAGACCTTCTTGTTAGTACGCTGGGAACCTCTGGTAGAGAAAGACGATGTCAGCCTTTAAAGGTAGCCCTTCATTCCCAGGTCCGCCAGTGCTGCAGTCAGTCAGATGAAGGTTGGATATAAAGAAGGACTTCCTGAAAACAGGCATGGGAAGGCCTGGAAGTTTAGTCTCAGGGACTGGTGGACAGGGAACAAGTGTGTCTTCTTCCATGGTGTCAGAAGATACCCTGCTTTGGAGGACTCTTCCGTGCTTTGCAGCTGCTGTGCGCCTGCGGTGTGAAACTCTCACTTGTCCTGCCCTCCCATGGGGGCATGGGCAGGTCCCCCTTTGGTGGGGAGGGAGGTGTGCAAGCTGCCTTGCTGGGCCACCCAGTGTGGGCTCAGGAAGAGAAGGAATGCGACTGAGGCTGGGTGTGGCTGGGGAGAGCACAGCCAGTTGCGGGTTTGTCTTGGGGCCTAAAGAGACGTGCACGGAGATGGAGGCCTCTCTCTCCCAGCCCCCAGCACACACACTAGGACCTTTCTTCCTCGGACAGCCGTGGAGCTGGAGGCCAAGGGTACCCCCTGGAAATCTGAATTCCATTCGCTCTTGGCAGAGAGCAGCTTCCTGCTTGGGGAAGGTGTGCATGTGAGCGTGCACACAGCCATGGAGATGCGCAGAAGGTGAAGGCACGTGGGTGGAGGCTGTCTGACAAGATGAGAAGATGGCCCTACTGTTCCCAGGCACTGGATGGTACTTGCAAAGCCGTCCCTGAGAGTTAGACAAATACCTCCAGTGACTGGATCAGAAACACTCAGGTGGCACTGACTTTGAAATAGGCTCTGGTTTGAAACAGCCAGAGTGAAACATGCCTGTGAATTGGGAAACTAGAACTTTTTGCGAAATAATTCGAAAAGTTTGTTGAACCTTAAACCTTTCCTGATGACTCCTTCCTTCTGAACTTCACTCATTAAAGTTGCTCCGATCCCAGCCCAGTGCCAGACCAGCTTCCTGGAAACTCTTGCCAACTGCTGGCCTTTGGAAAGGCTTGTCACCCTAATAGCTGTTTAAAAAAAAAATGCTCACTGGGCACCTTGGCTGCAGGGTCTGAAAAGTCCTTTGTGTTAGCTCCAGCTGCAGAGTTTTTCCAGGCCTCGCTTCTGGGGCTGCCTGGAGCTGTTTCTCTTCGTTTCCTCTTACAGTGGCGGGTACTCGGCTGGCTTCTTCCCGCCTCGCTTCTCTGCCAGAGTCCAGGTGGGGGACAGGGATGCCAAGGGCAGAGGCCTGGAGAGACTGAGTGTCAGCATGTCCTGAATGGGTAGGCCTGGAGGGAAGCTCACCGCCTCTCCTTCCCCTCCCCCCACTGGGGTTAGCGTTGCAGTGGGGAGAGGTGAGGGCCCCTCTTAGATCAACTTTGTGTCATTTCCCTAGAAGAGCCAGAGCCAAACCAGCTCCCAAGGGAGCTGTTTCAGTAGTGAAGATAACTCACCCCTCCCCAAAGCAGCATTTGGGCAATTTAAACCATGCATGTAGAGCAGAATCTAAGTTAACAGTTACAAAGAAACAAGTATGAAATGTGGCTAGGCATTAGAAAACATTTAAATTAATATAGACATTAGGCAAATCAATTAAAAAATAAGTGTTTGTTGTCATTTCATATTAATCAAAATCAAAGATTACCTGAAAATGGAAAAAAAGTTACATAAAAACTTAAATATTTAATAAGATACAGCAGTCAGAACATGCTGTGCTCATTCATTTCTTTTAGAATCGCTCTCCTCAAAATCCTATAGCAAGGAGACCTAGTGTTGGGACTCATTTTGCCAGAGCCTCCCATCCTGTACAGATGAGGTAGGGGTGCCATCCCCCAGCACAGGGTGGCAGGGCTCTCCAGGACCCACCCAAGGCCTGCCCTGAAGCTGGCTCTGCCTTTCCCTTTCAAAAACCTCTTTGTGCTGGAGTAGCCCCTGCTCCACTGAGTGACAGGAACCAGACTCAGCTCCATGCATGGGGAGCACTGCTCACAAAGCGTGCCATCCACGCTGTTTGCAGGGCTGTGGGCTGTCCACCATCCACCCAGAGCCTGGTAAACTCCGGCCACACTGGGGAGCAAGCCATTCCTAATGTACCATGCAGTGCTCAAAAATCGTAATAATATAGGCTTTACACACAATAAGCACCAATAACATAAATTCAGAGTACAAAAGGGGATACAGTGACAACTGAGACTGTCCTACCCTGATTCTCAAGTTGCCTTCCCTAAAAGTTACCACTTTTAGCAGTTTCATACTGGACTTTTCTAGAGGGATTTTATTTGAGCAAATATATGTGTATCTGCATGTGCATATACTTACATTTATCTCCTTTTTATACAAATAGCAACATGATACATATATGTGTATTTCTTTGTACTTGCTTTGTGATTTCCCACATATGTATGCTGTAATTCTTTTTGAGCTGTCTATACAATACTGATGTACTGTGGTGCAGTATATCTGAGAAGCATTTTTCTCTCCAGATGTTACCTGGGCACATGTCTGCCCATGGTTGGGCTTCCAATGTACTCTGTGGGGAACATGGCCTCTGCTCTCTGCCAGATGAGTAGCCACAAGGCTGCACTTTTCCCAGACAGGACATGCTCACTACTCAGGTTGTTAGCTGTAGTCTTCTTCCTGCTTCCTTCTACCCACCCCATTTCTAGCAAAAGTTGGACCTCTATTGCCTGGCCAAAGACATGTAGGTGGTAGTGTGGGAGGGCTCTAAACAGGTTCAAGAATATCATCCTGGGTGTTGAACAGTCACCCTTCCAAGGGGCCTTTAGGAAATGAGTGGGACTGTTCAGAGTCAAAGGAGCAGTCCATGAAGGCCTTGGGCATTTCAAATAGCAGTACTGACACATAGCTTGGCAGGAGATACCCAACAGCTCTATGCACAGGGACCAGGGGGCATTATGGTTTGTGGCACGAAGCAACCCCAGAATGCTTGAGAACTGAGTGATTGTCAGTGTGATAGGCACAGAGGCCACACTGTAGTGAAACCTTTCAGATTTCACTGGAGAGCCCTCCCGCATCTTGGTAAGCACTCAGCACCAGTGTGCACTATTGAAAAGCAAAGATGCTAGTGTGCTCTGGAGAAGGATCTGTATTAAGACAGACATCTAGCAAATCTTTTCATTAACAGCTGCAGAGCTTTCTATTGTGCCGTGATTTATGGAACAACTCCCCTATTGATGAATGTATAGAGCAGCTAAAAATAGCCACTACCCATTCAAATATATTCACTAATGAGCCGACCGTTTATGAAATTAGCTCCCTTTGAAACATGCCTCTTCATGGCACACTATTTCTCCCCAACCATCTTATCCCCACTTGCGTCTCTATTAACTCATCTTTTTCCAGGCTGTCTCTTGTCCAGAAAAGACAATAAAACACACACAATGGGAACCACTTGTAAAGAGGAATGGTAAACTTGTCGAAATCGGGGCTTTCATTCCAGTTAAGGAAAGTAATATTGAAGAATTTCTCCAGTGGAGATTGGACATAGACCAATTATTGGGAAAAAAAAAAAGCCAAGGCTAATGCATAGATACGCATTTCAACAGAGAACAAATGAGATCATGAAACATGCAGCACAGCCTCTTGGAGAAGCTAGGAAGTCCTGTAATATTCTCTGAGTAGTCCTCTCCGTGCAAGGGCTGCTAGAGTCCCTTATCAAGTCAAAGACGTCCTGGAACACTACCATATTATGTTTTACAAAACAAACCAGCTCTCTTATGTAGTTTCATTCCTAAAATGAGTACATATTTTCAATTACAACAACCACTATTGTATATAAAGGATTTTCATAAGTATTGTTTTTCATCCCATCATGTACTTATTATAACATTTTGGTCTCCACTGGAGTGGAGTCATTTTAAGAGGTCCTCCCCCTGCCCATTTCTAGAGAATTAGATTATTTATGCGAGTTTAGATGGGTATCACCAAATACAGTAAAGGTTGTGCCCACTTACACCACTGTGAACATTATACAAACATACTTGTTGCCTGCCACCCTCACCAACAAGTATACAATTATGACGTGTATCTTTACTAATTTGATAGATGAAAAATTGGTACACTGAAGCTTTAATTTACTGGAGCTGTTTTGTTCAAAGCAAAGTTCTTCTCAAAAGATTAAAAGCTTTTGCATTTTCTTTTTTATAAGGCATACCCTCATATCCTTTGGACTGTTTACTTCTTACTGATTCACAGGATATCTTATCTCTATGTCACATGTTTTCAAAATATTTCATCCTACTTTTTTTTTGGTTAGTTGCTTCTGTATCTCTACTTGTGGAATTGTTTAAATTTCACATAGTCAGCTCTGTCAGTTTTTTATGATGTGGGACTCTTGTCTGAAATTTTGAAATAGCTTCCTCATTCTGAGGTTGTTTTAATAAAATTTTCCACATTTCCTTCCATCATTTTTTTTTAATCTCCTGCTTGACATTTAAATCATAGCTTTATCTGGATTTGGGTATAAAGAGTTACTAAATCCAATTTATTTTCCATATGTTTATGTACTTGTCCCAACACTATTTATTTGAATACATCATCTTCTCTCTACAGATTTCAACTGCTACCTTTATCATATCTCACATTCTCATTTAATTTGTGTCCATTTCTAAACTGTCCTGGCCTGTGAATAGGCCAGAACCCACTATTTCATTAGGCAACTTTACAACATCCTTATCTGTGTGGCAGGATTTCTCTGGTCTGTTATTTAAGAGCCAGAGGGGAGGCAAATCTGAGTAAGTAGTAACATCACTATCAGAAAAAAAAAATTGCAAATGCATCTTCCTAAGATTATTCAGGATGGATGGATAATCTGAAACCTGCTCCCTTTCTCACCATGTTTGTCTGCAGCTGTGAACAATGAGGGGAAACAGCCCCAACTATGAGATGAGGACTGTTAAACCAGACCAGGAAGGGTATGGGGCCGCACTGCAACTTTACGGGACATGTGTTTTGTTTTCACATAAACTTCAGAATTGTGTTGCCTAATTAAAAAAAAAATGTGTGTATCTATCCATATGCTGTTGATAGTTTCTACTGAAACTTCATTCACTTTAGATTTAGAAGAATTACTTAACAGTAGAAAAGTCTTTCTAGCCACAAGTCTGAGGAGTTAATTCATGTGTTCATATAAATTATAGTGTCCTTTCATTTTTTAAAAATCTTCCTGTACTTTTGTACATTTTTAACTTAATTTCTGGGTTTTTGAGATTATTAATTTTTTTAACTTGGGGGTTATGTTTTTTTTAAACTTAACTCTTTCATCATAGGTAGCTGCAGACTCACATGAAGTTGTAGGAAATAACACAGGTCTTACACACCCTTTCTCAGTTTCCCTAGTGATAGCATCTTGCAAAGCTACAGGCCACATCCTGACCAGGGCAGGGGCATTAAAGATCCTCCATGCTGCCCTTTTGCAACTCTCCCAGTGATTTCCTTTCCCAATCTGTCCTGAGCCCCTGGCAATTACTAGTCTGTTCCTCATTTACATAATTTTGTCATGCCAAGAGTGTTATATAAATGGAATCATACAGCATGTCATCTTTTTGGACTGGCTGTTTCACACTGCAATTCCCTGGAGACCATCCCGGTTATTGTGTGGACCCCTGCACTCCTGGTATGACTCTGTGTAGGATGGAATTTTTAAAGCTCCTGGATTTAAGTTCTTTTTGTTTTTTTTTTTTTTTTGCTGTGCCTACTGCAGGTGAAATAGGCATGAGTTCCATTATGCTAGCCTTGTCAGATTAGGACACCGGTGGAATTGGGGCCCAAAAAGAGATTTTTTTGGCAGATTTCATTAATGACATGATCAGTTTAAAAGTCAAAAAGAAAAGGAGAAAAAAAAAGATCCTGTGATGAAATTCTTCAATTCTATTTCTAGAATGCTAAGAAGTTCAGGAAAATTCATGGATGTGTTGTTTATATTTTATGGGAAGAGGCCAGTGACCTCAACATAAGACAGACGCAAAGATGCAGAAAGTGACTTAAGGAAGGGCTTAAGAGTCATGGGGCCAGCCAAGGGCATTCATTCCTCTCCCAGAGGGAGCTTCATTTTCTCACAGTCTCTCCATATCAGGGCCTCTAGTCTTCTCCTTATGGCTTCCTGTTCACCCCATGTAGAAGAGGCTCTTGGAACGGAGGTGACTGAAGACAAAGATTGGGAATCTCAGTGAGTGTTCGGGGAGAAAGTGAGATCAGGTGACCTTAATGACCTCGGCCTCCCTAAAGGGAAAGTGGGGCGTGGTAAAGCCAAACTAGTCTATGCTGAGCTGCCCAACGGCCTGCAAGGAGCATGCCCTTTACTAGAAAAAACAGCCTTTTCTGGAGGTTTTTAGCAGTGCCTCCACTATACACCTGAGTATGTGCACACACACAGTGAACTCAGGACAATAAAGGGCAGCTCTGATCTAAAACTCTGTGACACTCCCCGCACCTCGCCCCACCGGCTGATGCCAGACTAAGAAGGGCTGATGCATGTGAACCCAGGCACTTGGTGCTTAATGAAACTAGAAAATTCAGTGCAGTATCCTGAACACAGGTACAGACGCTGCTCCCTCACCCTTAAAGACCAGGCATCTGCCAATGCTGCCCAAATATGTGTTCATTTGCTCAGTGTTTATGATCAACTACATACCAGGCTGGAACAGCCCCCGGGGACAGAAGGAACAGGGTAGATACGCTTCTTGCTCCCTTGGAAGTTAAAGTCCTTTCATCAGTGCTTCTTAGATCTAGGTATTCCTAAGGAGGCCCAGCTCTGTTGCTCAGGTGAAGAGAAAATACATGGCCCTGAACATACTTTCAGTCTCAAGAATAATCCTGAGCTAATACTGCTTACATTCTGTTTGCCAGTCGTGGCGCTGAGTAGCTATAAACATCATTTTGCTAATCTTCACTGCAGCCTTGGACATCAGGTATTATCATTTCAGTTTTAGAGATATCAGCCTGAGACTTAAGGGATTAAGTTTAGGACCGAGAGTCACAAAGCCAGAGAGCCATAAAGCTGCTGAAGATGCCACAGCTCCTGAATAGTCTCAGTATCATTTTTAAACATGTCAAGTTCTTTCCTGACCCTCCCTTTCCTTCTCAGGTGGGGGCTGACTTATCCTGCCAATCTGAGCTGAAATGTCCCTTCCTTAGAGTAGCCAAATTCTAAACTTCAGACGGAGCCATGAAGAATGCATACCTCCCTCCCATCCTTAATGTATAACTGCGTGTTTGCTTGTGGAGAAGGACTTACCATCTGTCTCTTTCAGTCACATTCAAAGTCCGCAAGGGCAGAGCCTGGCCATTTCTATTCAATGTTTTATCTTTGCTGCTTAATCCCTATGGAGCCCATCACAAGCCCTCAGTGAATGTTTGATGAAGAAGCAGATGAACAGTGAATAAGGATTTATGCTAGGGTCAGCAGAAGTCAGGCCCAGGCCAGGGTTCCATGAAGGCTGTGCTGGTTCCGGGCAGCCCGAGGCAGGTCTAAGAGGTAGCAGTGTTTTAGAGTTCCACCATGACTCCCTGCCCCACTCCCATCCCCACAGCAGTGGGTCCAAAGTCTACCAGCAGGTATCTGGTCACAAGTCTCATCCCGTTAACCTTATTCTTTCTGTTGTCACTCTAGAAATGTAGGGAAACCCAGGTGACCATGAAATTCAGCGATCTGTGTGATCTTTCCGGGGCCTCATAAGGAAAGAACCTTCTTAGTTTTCATAGCTCAGCAAAGGGTTGGAGACAGATGTTCCCAGACAGAAAACGGTGGCACTTACAGAGGTATTCAGATGACTGTGTTTCAGTATGACCAGGAGTCCTCCCACCACAGGCTGTGCTCAGACACCCACCCTTACTGAGTAGTCCTGGTTCTGCCCTCTGGAGGGAAGCAGGATTCTCCTGCTGCTTAAGGATAAAGCTGTCATGGGCCACAGCCCAGGATTTCTCATTCCTGGGACACATATCTCACAACTCAGGAGGTGGGGGGACAGGCCAGTGTTAGGAATATGCCAGCACTTGATGAAAGTTTCCTGGTGAGGGCTTGTACATGGCAGGTGATAGGGCTGGAGGTGATGGTGGAACAAGGGTCCCCAGCCACCAGAACCTGTCAGCCTGAGTATAGGCAACAGTATTTTAGTCTGCAAGACCAGACACACGGGCCCAGTTTTCCCTGCAAACATGAGACTACTGTGCCTCCATTTCTGCCTGCAAATGCCAGTTCCTGGGACTCTGGCTGCTTACCTAGTGGTTATGCTTTCTTCAAGAATGGGTAACTGGAAAAAAAAATAGGAATTGCATAATTCCATCCATGATGGTTTTTCTATAAAACATGACTTGCTAAAGCATAGGACTTAAATTCAGAATAAACATTTCAAACTGATGAGGAGAAGCAGAGATTTATGACAGAGAACAAGACAAAGTAGGAGAAGCCCCTACCTCCTGGCCAGTACCACAAACACTGCCCTCAGATGCCCATTCATTTCAAACATAGCTCCATCCAGCCCGGTCCTTCACTGTGCAGAAACTTCCCTCACTATCTCACCCCTGGGAGACCCTAGACAACTCTGCATGATTCCTGGCCAGTCTTATCAGCTCCAGGCTGGGGGAGGAGCATGCTTGCTTGGGTTTATTGTAGAGCCAGGACATGACCAGGAGCCTTAGACACCTATACCTATAGCCCTGGAGAGCAGGTACCCTCCTGCCGATGCCCCAGAACAATTAAAGCGACTCAGAGTTGCCACACCTTCTGAACAGAGACCTTGATGTGTGTCTGCGCAGTAGACAGTCTGGAGGCAAAGGCAGCCCAGTCCAGGTCTATGAGGGTCTCTGTGGCCCGCAGTGTACTTTACTGTGTCATCCAGTGAAGAAAAGCAAGGACTAGACCAGGCCCAGGGGTGCTGAGGCACAAGCAACAGCTTGCAGCCAAAACCTGGCAGGCACAGGGAGGCACAGGGACACCAAGGAGTGACATTAGATGCCCCAAACTCAGTATATCAAGTAACCCTCAGCCTATGCACTGCATTTGGAAAGTTCTGAGTCAGCCCGTATCACAAGGCACAGAGGAATGCCAAAAGCCTAGGTGGGTTTGGACAGGTATGCCTCTCAATTGGCCACTATCACCACCATTTCTGGGCCTCCTATCCCTCAGCTTTGAGAGGTGCTGAATTCCCAGGCCTTTCAGGGCATTGGTTGAGGGCTGTGAGCAGGGCCCGGGGTAGCCAGGTAAGCCTGGGCTGCACCCTTGGGTGTAGATTGTTCAGGAGCACTGTCCTGGTCATGTGGGGTTTAGGACTGGTCCTCTCTGTGCAGTCCACTTACTGAGGCACCCAACCCAGCCCATTGTGGTCACCCATTCAAAGAGGTATGGTTGATGGAGAGGCAAGCATCCATCCCCTCTCCATTCTTCTCAGAATGCAAAAGCCCCTGCAAAAACCCATGACCTCCACTGGCTAGTGTGTTCTCAGGGAACCCAGGTGTACACTGTTCCGCTGTGCATGGGGGCCTGGGATTTCAGGCCAGTAGCCCACAAGTCACCTAGGTGGGCTCCAAAAGAGCCTGGCCATGCTCCTGAGTCATCCTTTGCTGCATTCGTGTGCTGTAGCCCAAACCCTGGTTCCCAAGGAGCCTCAAATGCCAGAGTCCTGGTGGGATGGAAAATCACCAACAGCCAGGCAGGCTAGGCTGAGAGCTGTACTTCTCCCCCAAGCAGGGGTCAGCCTGAGGCTTTCCTTTGATGTCTTCTATGTGTGGGAGGAATCAGCACCCTTCTGAGCTCAGGTGGTACCCGCTTGAGGAGTCCCAGCTTCTGAGACCTGGGTGTGCTGGGGTCAGGCGGGGGACCCAGTGGGGAGGGTGGAAGGAGGTCTCCCCAGAGCCCACTCACACAGGGCTGTTTGATCTGGGAGGGAGGTGCCATGACAGGCCTCTGTTTAAACAAGGAAAATGAAGGCTCTGGAAAATCCAAGTATGTCAAATGTGTAGCCTGGGGGGAGGGGGTCTTCCTGTCATGTCTGGTGAACTTCCCCAACAACTGCCACCCTCTGCTGGCCCTCTGTGCAGGCACTGGGCCCCAGTCTCCCCTCACTCATAGGAGAGCCCTGGCCTTGGCTCCGTCTTGCTGCCCTGCACTGGCTAAATGGTCCCAGTGTCACAGTTCCATACACTACAGTGGCACTGCGGCCAGGCTTGCTGGCTACTGATGAGTCCGGGCACTCACAAGAATGTGGAACCTCACCCTAGGGGGGGCCTGCTCTTGTTCACTTCAACACAACACACGCCTAAACCAAGTTGGAGCTGGGATCCATATCAGGCAGCCCAGCTCTGAACTACTATTTAGCCTACCATGCTGTCCCACCAGACCCATCTGCATGTTCCCCACCTGCACATGATCAGCCAGGCCTGCCCCCAAACAAGTGTTGGAGGAGAAGCTGGGCTGGGGCTAGAGTTACCCTACAGGGTCTGTCCCCACCAGGTCCTGGATTGCAAGCTCGGAACCCTGGGCCGTAGTGGTGACTTCCCATAGTGCTTTGAGAGTCTGTTTCCCCTTTCTCCCAGTGGCTCCAGTACCTGGAGGTAGGGTGGTACCCTCCAGCCCCTGCCTGCCAGCACAGGAAGGCCTTTGAGACCCTGAGCTCTCAGGTGGCTGGGAGGCAGGCTCTCCCCCTCCCCAACTTTTGCAGGCAAACAGCTCAACTGGCTGACTTTGAAGCTAAGATTCTGGCCCAGCAGCAGCTTTGAAGTCAGCCCTGGGGATGTTCCTATCAGCCTCTGCATAGATAATCCCCACCCTGACCCTGGGACTCAATTGCCACCCTCAGGATGCTCCTCACCCCTCAAAGTTTAAGGCTTTTCAAGCAAGCTTGGGAAAAGATGCCTGAGGGATGGGAGGAAGCCCACCCTTGGGAAATAAAGAGAATGGGGAGGAGGATGGCACTGTCTGCAGTGATGGCCCCAGAGCCCCTGACTTGACCCTCCCTCTTTGCAATCTGTGGGGAGCCCCAGTGGGCCCCCTGCCTTACGGCCCTCCCAACCCCTTGTCTCAGCACGAGGCCAGCACAGGAAGGACAGAATGAAAAATCAATGAAGCGGAAACCATTTAGCAGTGATCCAGACATTTTACTGACAAAACAAGCTAGCAGAAGCCGAGGGGACGTGTGGCTTGCCGAGGAGGACAGGAGGGCAAGTGTTTGCTAGAAGCAGCTTGCCACTTGCCCTGGGTGAAGCACAGTGCCAGCGACTCAGAACCATTGGTGTATAAGAAGCTGCGAGGGATTATTTGATGCCCAGGCAAAAAAGGGAAGGTAGCTTTGGGAGGGTGACTTCTGCCCCTCCAAAGTATCCAGCTGTGACATCGCTAAGCACCCACACCCACACCCAACTTCCTCTCAGGGATGGCGACCAACACTGGGAGCTCAGGGACTCCCCGAAACCATGACTGTGACTACTGGCCTCAGAGCCTGGCTGCCTGAAAGACCTCCACCCAAGCAGAGGGCTAAAAAGGCAGGGAAGCACTGAAAGGGCCCTGCCTGTCTTCCCTACGCACTCTGCTTCTGCGGGACACACACGTGCGCGCGCGCACACACACACACACACACACACACACACACACACAGAAAGAAGGACAAAGACTGCCCACGTTGGAGTAGGAGGCAGAATACCCTTCCCAGCCCTTTCCCAGGCATGGAGGTGGAGGGCTGGGTTCTGTCATCTCAAGTGCCCAAGCCCCAGTGGCCTCAAGCTCCTCATTCTTCCAGCTGAGCTGCTCTTAGCCACAATGCCTAGTGTCTGCTGGGGGGTGAGGGTAAAAGGGCTTAGCACCACCCATTCACTGAACCTGAAGTCCACAATGCCCGGCAGCTCTTAGGGAGGGAGCACGGGGAGTGCTGGACTCTGCCACAGGACAAGCACCCGAACAAGAGGGCTGTCTCCCTCCCTGAGAAAAGCTGGGATCCCAAGGGACTGGACTGGAGTAGGATGAGACCAGAGGCCAGATTCTGGGACCTCAGGAAGAGCCTTTAAGTCCAGTGGGACCTCAGGCATCCTGTGACTTTTAGCCTCAGAAGATGCTGCTGGGCTGCGAGGAAGACAAGAAGCAACGTGAAGATGAGACAAAACCTTGGCTCTGGCAGGCAGCAGGATGCATGCGTGGCGTGTGTCTGGTTGTGTGTGTTCCTGTCAGTGCACGTAGGTGTAGGCCCTGTCTCTTGGAAGCTGTGAGTGGCTGAGGGTGGGGGTTGAGCCCCGAGCTGGGTGTGGCCTGAAAAGAGGGTCCAGGGGAACGCACTCTTCCCCTGGCCTCTGGCTCCCTGACTGCTGCCCTCCCGCTGATGAGAGTTAATATATGTCTTTAGGAGCTCGGGGGCCTGAGCCACTATTCTCATCCAGGTTCTGCTAGTTCCATTAAGCCAGGCTCAAAGGTTCATTTGGGAGTCATGTTCATCTGTTAACAAAGCCACTGGGCCCCGGATGGAGGACAGAAGCTTGGGGATGAAGTCTTGGCTCAGGCGTCTGAACATGCTGGCTGAGGGAGGGGATGGAGGTGCCCTTCTCTAAAGGCATTCACATTCCTGGCTGCACTGGGGGTGGAGGCTTGCAGACCCAGTGCAGAGTCTGTGCCGGCCTCTGGCCTTTCTCAGCCTTCCAGGAGGGGCACTCAAAGCTCAGCTTGCATTTAAAAATTAGCAAGTGGAGGAGTTAGAGGATCTGCAGTTAACCCTTTTCGAGACTTTGGAAGCCATTTGCACTGTTATTCAGGAGGGAGAGATGACAAAAAAAAGCAGCCATCTCCTACCAGAAGGCTACTGCCCCTTGCCTTGCAGCCCCAATCTGCCCTCCTCTGCCTGGTCTCGGGGTTGGAGTGGTGAAACCCAGGAACTACCACTCTCTGTGGATCTCCACCAAAGCCCCCTGCTCCCTCCCGTCTCTAATGTTGACAGACTTTGTTTTTTCATCTCTGCATATTCAAGGCCATTTTTCAGCCTGCCTGGCTTTGTGTTAAAACTGGGGGGATTTTCCGTCCTTCCAAGATTATGAAATACTTCAGCAAGGCTGAGGCCTCCCTGAGGGAGCTGCCCTGGCTTCCTCTCTGCACATGCTGCACAAGGTCCTCTTTGCTACCTAGAGCATTGGGGTAAAGGGAGCGGGACAAGGCAAGAGGCTCACGTCGTGGAGAGGGGCTCCTCCCTTCTGACCTGGGGAAAGGCCGCCGCAGGGGGCCGCAAGGGCGGGAGGCGCATTCCAGCAGGTCCATTTTTAGGCCAGTGCTTAGGGAATCAGAAGCAATGGCACCTGGGGCAGGCAATTTTCCTTTGAGTCCGCAAGCCTTCTTTTCTGCCCTTCCCGTTCTGGTCTCCCCACTTCGCCAGCTTTGTCCCCAGTCTCTCTCACAGACTGTGCCCTCCAACTGGTTCCCTGCACTGCTCCCCGCAACACCAGAGACCACCAAATAGCTGTCCCGCCCAGATGAACCCACGTCCCGTCGCTCAGCTCTGCACGCACGCCTGCGTGCGCGCACACACACACACACACACACTCACTCACTCACTCACTCCCACACCCGCGCGCTCCTCTCCACAGCTTCCATCATGTTACACTCCACCCTACTCAGCTTCCCTGCCAACAAAGGCCCCTAATGGTCACCCACTCCCCCAGCAGTGCTCTGAATCATTCCCAACCCCTCCCCCCTGGCTGCCCCATCTAGTATGTCACCCAGCCAGGCTGACCTCACCCCTCAACACCTCCCTCTGTCCTCGCTGTCTTTCTGTGCTGCCCTGGCCTCCTACCTGACAAATCCCCATCATTCTGCTCTCAACAGAAAAATATCCTTTCAAAGTTTGGATCCCTGTATGGGACCTTTGATGGCTCTTAGAGGCCTCAGCACAAGCCAAGGTCCCTGGCAGGCGTGAGGCCTATCTACTCCCTCTCAGGGTTCAGAGGCCTGGTTTCTTTCTGCCTCCACAGCCTGTTGCCTGCAGCCCTTGTCCTGGCTCCTCGTTTTCTCTCAGGGAGTTCCTGGAACCCCCAACTCCTTTTTAGACAGGAGTCAATCTTTCTCCTGTTTCTCATCAACAAACTCCACCAGGGCAAGCAGGTCCTTGCTCCTTTCAAATTCCTCCAGCTTGAGCCAGGTTCTGATGATGGGGAGTTTTCAACAAATGTTTGTTAAACGACTTAACCTATAAGATGGGGAGATGATCGCTATCCTGTCTCCCAGACATAATCTGCTGCTTGGGAAAGTGCGGTGTATTACAGATGCAAGCGTGCTGGTTTGAAGTCCGCTTGGCATGAGCTAAGCACATGGCATGCCTTGTTAGGCGCTTCCTGCCAGTCATCCCGGGGAATGGCTCTTTACAAACAAAAGTCACTTGGTTCCAGACTACCACCTGTCACACCACTGAATATTCCTCAAGCCTGCCCTCCTTGGACACACATTTACACAGACCTGGTCTGGTTCTGTGCTGCAGTCTGGCCCTCGACTGGGAGGGCCACATGACGAAGCTCAGCGTTACCTGTGTGGCCACTGGGCTGAACAGCTCAACGTGCACCTGCCATAAAGTGTCCTTGGCACCCAGCAGGCTGTGGCCCTCTCTGCTTCACTTGCATCCATCTCTGAGGCCCATCCAGAGTCTGGTGAGGGCATGGGCAGCCTGGACAGCAGCCTGAGTAGCTGTAGCTGGGCCTGGGCCCGAGCTCTGGCGACAGGCTTGTTTGCCAGGCACTGGCCCCCCAGTGAGTCGCCATTCTCTGATGCTAATTGCTACAATTAGCGGGAGAAAGGCCTATTAGATCAGTTTCTTCTCCTGGCTGAGGCCCGGGCTGCTGGGAGGGAGAGCCCAAAGCTTTTTCGGAGGAGCGGGGATTCTTCCATAAAGGACGCCACATTTAAATTGCAAACAAGGCCCTCACCCAGCCCTAGCGAAGGCTGGGAGAGAGGCAGCTCCATTCTGGAGACTGGCAAGTGACTGGAGAGTGGGGGCACATGGTGGTGAGCCTTCCTGACTGGTTTAACTGGAACCCCATATAGACCAGGTTCTGGTGGGTGACCCAGACCTGCCAGGACCAGCCAATACAGAGATGTCTGGCATAGGCTGATGGGAAGCCATGGGGAAAGGAAAAACTGTATTAAAGGCTACCACCTTATTCTTCCCAACCTGCTGCTTTTTCCTCCTGGAGCATGCTGCAAACCACTGGACAGCCGCTCGCTCATCAGTCTGTGCTGACCAGTGGAGGTGAGAGGGCCCAGGTCCCTTCCAATCTGGTCAAGCCTCAGGAGCTGATGCTATAAACAGCTCAGGAGCTGCAGCCACAAGACAGTCCCAGCTGAAGCCCTGAATGGCCCCCACAGGTTAAGAAACTGGAGGTACCTGCCCCTTGGAAGTTACACAGCTGGCCAGGCCCTTTCCCACCAGGATGGTAAGGCTGAGACTGTGGGTGTTGGATGTGGCAGGATACCAAGGCAGGGATTGCTTATGTTTAAAGGGCCAGAGCAGAGACCCTCCCAGGCCTTGGAGATAGTCTAGCAGGGATGGTGAACCTTTCAGAGCTTTCAGTGGTAACCAACAGCCAGCTGGGGCATGCATGCCATAGGTTATAGGTCTGCCCCCATTGATCTAAGCGAGCTTCACCAGGAGTGTCCCCACGTGGCAGCATCTGCAGAAATTTTAGGTTATCACAACTATGGGAGGTATCTACTAGGTAAAACCCAAACATCCTACAATGCAAAGGACAGCCCCCCCCCCCCACAACAATGACTGCTCCTGCCCCAAATGTCACCAATGTGGCAATTAAGCTTTGGCCTGAGGGGCCACGATGATTTGGACATACTGCTTACTTTCTCACTGAATTCTGAAAATGGATGAACACTTTCCTGGCCTGGCCTCTTCATTCATTCAACAAATCAATGCAGCCATTCAACAGAAATGTTTGACACACCCGCTGTGTACCCACCCTATAGAGAAGACAGACACGCTCTCATGGGGCCTCTCTTCCGGTGGAGGAGACAGGCAGCCAACAAATAAGTAGGCGCCTGAGGAACCAGAAAATACCGTCGTGTCGCCCATGCTTTGCAGAGACTGAGCTAGCAAGTAACTGACTGACAGGGGCTGACTGACGTGGCGCCAGGTCAAAAAGAAGGGCTCCTTGACAAGCAGCATTTCCAGAGAGCACTAAATGATGAGAAGAAACGGTCGTGGGAAAATCATGGGACAGGGCAAGCCACGTACAGGTGGCTAATGCAAAGGCCCTGAGGTAGGAAGGATGTTTGACTGACTTAACAAAATGAAAGGCTAGTGTGGCCAGAGCTCAGTGAGGAAGGAGGGCAGCAGAGGTAGCGAGGGAGTCTGGGCAGATGTCATAAAAACCTCACAAAATCAAAATTTCATTTTCTAGGAATAGAAGCCACTAGCGGGTGTCCAGCAGGAGAGTGATGGGTACCCATTCATTCCTCCATTCTTGGCTTGGGGGTTTTCTGCTGTAAAGGACACAGAGTGGATCATAGCCCTCAGCCCATAAATCGCCAACACCCTGGGAGGGTCTGTGCAAGGGCGCCGCAGGCCTCCTTTCCATGCTCCACCCCTACCCCGCAGCCCTGCTCCATCCCCCGACAGCTGCTCCAGAGTAATTTATTTATATCAGTGTGTGTGTGTACTTGCCCTGGTGTGGCATGTCTAGATGGTTCGTAATTCTGATTTAAATACACAGTCGTGTACTGAGGTCCTTGTTCTGTTTGGTGTTTGTGTCACTCAGCACTGTGTTTCCACACGTCGTCATCTCCACCTTGTGAAGTACACATCTTTTACCCCAGCGGGGAACTGCAACTGCTCCCCACCACCACTGCAGCCACTGCCCTGTACCAAATATGCACAACCCGCCCCCGCCCCCACCCCTGCACAGCCCCTAGTTGGGGGGTGGGAGTGAGGAGCTGCTTCAACTTGTTTACTCTGGAGGAAAACTTTGGGGCTGCAGGTATCAAATATTTCATTTGAGAAAGAAGCACTGGCCTGCTCTCAGAAAGCCTGTGCCTGCCTTGGCTCCCACCTGCAGCACACACAGCCTCTTCCTGCCCTCTGCCAGCACTTGGCCTTAACCTGTTCTCTAACGCTTTGCTGTATAAGAAATAGTTGTCACTTTCATTTGCATTTCTCTGATGACTGAGGAGCTCTGGCAAATTCTCATCTATTTGTTAGCCCTCCTGCAAACTGCCGATCTTCCTGTCTTTTTCTTACTGGTTTGCAGGGTTTCCTGCTCATATGTATTAGCTATTGTTCTCTGATCCGCTTTAGTTGTTTCAAATGTCTTGTAATTTGTCATGTGCAAAGTTACACTCATGAGTGAGAATGAAAAAGGAAAACCATGTCTTAGTATTATGAATATAGTGACCTTTGCCCTGATGGATTTGTTTCACAGAAATCCTTAATTTGCATTTACTCAAGCTCACAAATTTTAGGTTTGAGGTTTGTGCTGTCTGGGTCCTGCTAAAGACCCCCAAGGCCAGCGAGAGATTATCCTAGGCTAAAAGATTATCCTTCACAGTTTTCTCCTATCAAACAAGTATCAACTATTTTTACTTTAAACCTTTAGTCTATTTGAAGCCCACTTTTACTAGGGACACAGGTAAGAATCCACAATTGCATTTGTTTCTATTTTACTAGTTTTCCAGTATCATCTTCCTATAGCCCCGTTGATATGTGGTGCCACCTTTATCACATGTCACCTTCCTCTAGGCTCGGGGCTGCCACTGAGCTCTCTCTGGGCCTCTGTCACCACACCACTCTGATTGCTGAGGTTTAGAGGGCTATTTTCAAAGTTTGCTTGGTATTGTACTTTTTTCTTCCATGTACATTTTGAGGAACTTCTGTGAAATTCCTCAAAGCCTACAAATGAAAGTGTAAGTGGAGTCCTACAGAATTCAAGTTTGGAAAAATCCTGACATCTTTGTAATGCTAAATTGCTCAATACAAGAAAATGGAGTATCTCTGCATATCAAGATCTTCCTTTATCTTTTAATTTTTTCTGTAAAAGTCATACTTGTTAATTCTTAAGACCTGGTATAAATTTTGTCACTCTTCTTAGACCTGGCGTAAATTTTGTTGCTATTCCGATTGCTATCTTCATCTGTATTATACATTTTTAATCACCATTGGCATAAAGAAATGTGGGGATTGTTTGTTTGTTTGGTTGGTTGGTTTTGGCGCATTAACCTTATACCTAAAACTTTGCTGAAATCTGTCTTTAGTTGTAAACGTTTTTTTTTTTTTTTCACATAGCTCAGCAGTATTCAAAGGCACTCTGGGACTCCAGAGAGCCCACCCAGACCCTTCCAGGAAAGGTCAAAACTATTTTCATAATAATACTCAGACATCATTTGCCTTTACTTTCACTCTTGCAAGGTTAAAGAGTTTTCCAGAGGCAGTGTGACCCCACTAGAACACATGCTTGTACAGTCCTATATTTCACATTTCTTAGTTTTAATTTCTAGAAATGTAACTATCAGTAGATATAATCCATTATGAAGAAAAACTCTTTTGGGGCCTCAGTAATTTTAAGAGTACAAAGTGTCCTGATAGCAAAATGTTTAAGAATCCTGAGAAAGATAAATGATTGTGAGTTACAAACAGTTTTTCCTATTCCTACCAGACCCTCACATCTCCATTTCCTTTTTCTCACATTAGGAAATGGCACCCTCGACCTAATCCTTACGGTAAAGGGAATACTACACTTCAGATTTCTGTGCTAAGTTTACTGAAAGGTTAAGTTTGGGTGTATAAATTGTATCAAGTTAGGGAAATTCCCTCTTGTCTTGGCTTGCTAAGCGGTGTCCTCCCAGCTAACTCCCAAAAATCATGCATAGGCGTTAAACTTTATCGTGTAATTTTTCTGCCTCTATAGAGAAAACCATATGGGTTTTCTCCTGTAGTCTCTTAATATGGTGAATTACACGGGTAGGGTTTCTGATATTGGATCATCTTTGCATTCCAAGGAGAAATCCCACTAGTTTAAGAAGAATTGTTGTTTAATATACTGTTGGATTCGGTTAGCTAACACTGTACATGGAACTTTTGCATCTATGTTCATCAGGGAAATAGCTCATAATTTTCTCTTCTTGTGCTTTCTTTATTTGAATTTGGACATGCTCTGATTCACAATTTACAAAGATCCTTCTAGCTGGAGCATAAATCCTGAAACAGATCCACTTTTCTCTTCAGCATGTTTGGAAACACATTAAAATAGAACCATAATCAAGCAACCCAATCCTTAAATTTTTCTCCTAGTGAGTATCTGGAAAACAGGTGCAGAAAGGGATCATTTGAGACACCATAGAAATCTGGTTAATCCTGCCTGCCTGCTTTCCTTCAATAAGTATTGCCTGAGCAAGGCTGTGTATCAGGCTCATGGATGGGTGTGGGGTAGGCGGCAGCGGCCAAGACAGAAAGTTCCTTCTTTGGGAGCTCTTGGTCTAGCAAGGGTACACGGTAAAGGAAGACACTGGTAAAGGTGCAGCAAATATGGCTATTTTTATTAGGAAAACTTTTGCAATCTAAAAAGTTTTTTTTTTTTTGGTACCGGGGATCGAACTCACGACCTCACGCAAGCGCTTGAGCCGCTGAGCTAAATCTCCGGCCAGAAGTATTGTATTTGGATGAATTATTCTGTCTCAGGAGGCCCAGAACATTCTATGGGAAAGCACTCTAGTCCTTTTTTCACAGAAAAGGCAATTTGACCTCCGGGTGGAGGGAGGTGGACAAAGTAAAGGCCTGAGATATGAATCGTTGCTCCCATTCGATCAACTCTGATCCACTTATGACCAAGAGTTCTATTTCCTGCTTCTATCCCTCACCCAGAGGGCGTTCCCCACCCCAACTGAGAAGCAGGCCCTTTACTTCATCCACTTCAAATCCCCACCCACACTCAAAACCTCAACTTTAGTTTCAGACTGGAATCTCCACTCAGGCTCTTAACCCCAACTCCAACTCAAAACCCCGACTCAAAAGCAGACTCCAGACCCTAACCCCCATCCTAGACTTAGATCCAAGGCTCCGAACCACTGCCAGGACTCCAAGACCCCTACTGAAATCCCCACGGAGAACCTCGAGGCAGACTTCCAACTCCACCGCGCTCCCATCCCAGGCCCCAGACTTGAAGCCATGAGGCGGATTCCAAACTCGAGTCAGATCCCAACTCAGCAGACTCAGGGGGTGGCCGGCCTTCCCAGCCCCGCCGGGATGGATCCCAGCTCCCGGCGCTCCAAACCACAAGGTGGACGTAGAACCATGAGGTAGACCCCAGACCCAGCCACAGCTCAGCCCCGACTCAGAACCGCGAGGTGGACTTTTGAGTGGACTCAGATCTCAAATCGGTCCGGGTCTCAGAACCACATGGCAGACTCCAGACCCAAGACCAAGACGGGTCCAAAGGCGGCCCTTGAACGTAGAACTATGAGGCAGACCCCAGACCTGGGACGGGTCCCTCTGTTCGGCCCCGGACTGGAAACGACGAGGTTGACCCCAGACCCGAGACTGATCCCAACCTGACCCAGCAACTCGAAAACCACGAGGCGGATTCCATACCGCACTCCAATCCCAAGACCCCCAACCCCAGCTGCATCCTTTCCTCCCTCCGAGCCACTGATAGATGCCACGACCCCCCGGGTGGGCCCCGACACCGATACTGCTTACCTCAGCCGGCTGCGATCTCGTCCTTTGCCGCAGCCAGCTCTAGTGCGGCCGCGCTCGGACCAGCCCAGAGCGCCACGGAGGCGGCCGCCTAGAGAGCGGCGCTGAAGGACGCTGCAACTGTTCTGCCCAGCGACTGCCGCGGCCACCTAACCTCGACCGCCGTGACGTGGCGTCCACCCTAGCGCTGATTGGACGAGTCCACAGAGGCTGGCCTGCCACAAGTTGCCGCGCGGATTGGTTGGCGGTAGGAGGAAAGCGACGTGCCGCGCTCTGTCATTGGTCGAGAGGAGCGGGGGGCCATTGCTCCCCCCGGCTGGATTGCTGGAGTGAGTCCCGCGCCACATACCGTGCCCCACCCTGTCCACTAGCCCTGGGGTCCGCGGATGGCCTCCCTGCCCCCCTCCCCCGCCACGCACGTTTGTGCCCCAGTTAACTCAGAGAGAAACGAGACCTGAGTAGGTCCCTCCAAATATGCATCCCTCATCCTGTTAGCTGGAGCTGGCTGATACTACTGGAAAGAACTATGGCCCAAGATCAGGGGCCTCCTGCCTGGCTGGACTACGTGTGCAGAACCAGTCTGGTCTGTGCCCATGACAGACATTCCTGGAGCCCCCAGCACTCTGCTAGGCCCGCCATAATTGTTACTCTACAAATAGCCGTTGTGGAAGGTACTGGGACTGTCTTACTGGTCGCCAGGGGGGGAGGGCCTACCTCAGTCATTCAGCTGAGTCATCCCAAACATCTCTACCCTGCTTCTGATTCTTCCTGACCCTGGAAGTGGGCTTGTGTCTGACTTTGCTCTCTTATGTTTATTCGTGCGTGCATTCATTCCACGCGTATATGCATTCATTTGTGTGGCTGCTATACCTCCAGTATCCAGGCATTGCAGTGAAGGCTGGAGAAACCCACAAACCAAACCCCAAAAGCCTATCTTCACGGGGTTCAGCAAGTCTGGGGGCAGTTTGGACTTCCTGGGCAAACTGTACAAGCAGTCGAAGAATGCAGAACTCTGGGTCTGCTCTCAATGTTGTTACACCCCAACCCAGAACTGACTTCAAACAAGGGAGGAGGAAGGGGGAGGCTGGAGCCAGCCAAGCGAGCAGGCCGTCCCGTCACCAGAGGCACGCAAGGAGGCCATTCATCTCAACTGCTTTTGCCGAAAATATATGTCTACGAAAACAGCCAGGAATCTCTCTCTCTCCAAGGGTGACTGGGCTGGGTTTTTTTGTTGTTGTTGTTCAGCCTGGAGGAAAGAAGAGAAAATGGTGTCATTTGTTCAGGCATTAAGAACTTCTTTCTGACTTCAGGAGTAATGCCCAACTTGGTCCTCTTTTGCCTCCTGCCAGCCTGGGAGACACATCTTCTGGTGCCTCTCCCCTTCATGCTGGCCCAGGGGTTGGTACATCTAACTCAGAAGGCTCATCCTCCCCAGCTGGAAGTTTTGTCATCTGCCTTTCCCAAATGCAGAGGTGCAGCCAGTGTAATCCCTCAGGACCCAGTGCTCAGGAAAGACCTACGCTTGAAGCTCGATGCTGTACTGTCACCATCTTGAAATTCCTAATTATTTTATCTCTGAACTTGGGTTTTGAAAATGAAGTTCAGTGGCACAGTGGGACTCACATTGTCCTCTGCTTCTCTACCAGTTAGGAAGATGCTTGGCTGCCTTTATCCTGCTTCCTGTTGTTGCCTTGCCCCTTTTGACCTCAAACCTGCCCCCCATCCTCATGACCACTGCTATCCTCTTCACAGGGAGGGGCTGGAGTCCTGGCCCAGACTCTGCAATACCAGGATCCCTGTGGGTCTCATTTTTCCACTGTATGATGGAGGTGGTACTGCCAGCCCCATGGAGCTGTTAAGACATGCGTGAAGGCAGACTGGGGGGGTGAGGGGGTATTGGGCTGAAGGCACATGGGGCAATGCTTTGATCCTTCTTGCTGTATCTCTTGCCAGTCTTTCCCCAGCCTTGCACAGCACCCCAGGCTTCTACCTCCTGTGGCCTTCCATGGGAGTCCAGACTCTTCCTTGGACACCTTCCTGGCATGGTCCATTTCCACCTCTCCAGGAAAGCAAGGGGAGCAGGAGCTACAGGTCATGAGAAAGAATCCACAGATTTTATGAAAACAAGACTCCCTGCCTATTGGCACTGATATTTCCATTGGAAAGATGTATTTTCAGAATGTTATGGGCATTTTTCTTGCTCAAAAACTGTGACTCCCTGTGCAGGTTTTGTTAGCCGCATGATGGGGAAGTTCCCCAGCTGACCCTCTAACCTCATTCATAGACAAAGAGTTATCTCTCAGTTTGTTTTGTTTTGTTTTGTTTTGGTTTTATTCAAGGATGTGAACAGCTACCTAAAACAAGGTCGCTAAAAACAGTGGGCACCCTCCCAGGAAAGAGTGACAAAAAGGTATTGATGAGGATTTTAAGAAGTGATTTTTAAAATCATAAAAATTGAGTTTTATTTGAGTTTTTGTTTAACAAGATTTGGGTTCTAATGGTGTCCCTTGCTGGGGACACATCCCCCAAGTGGCTGATCCATCAGTGCTTCTTGTTGTGTTCCTATCTCGCTTCCATCCCTGCCTGAGCCTGTAACCTCAAACCCGGAGACCCTGGGCCCTTGGCTCTGTCCTAACAGGCTCGCAGTGGAATTCTGTGGACACAGCACCTTCCTATGCTTCTCTAAGTCCTCCTTGGGGATCTTAGAAGAGGACTTGGAGGCCTAGGAGACTGTCGCTGTTGTCTGGGACATAGGTTCACCAGACAAGACCCACAGCCCCCTCAGCTCACCCCCTCACTGCGCACTGGGTGCTGTCAATCAGCTAGCACTGCCTGCCAGCTCGGCGCACCTGTTGCATACCCCCCACCCCCTAGCCCCCTCTATTCCTATGGGGGAACCCAGAGAAGAAAACAGGCCAAGACTGAGAGGGGTCTGTTGTCTTGTCAAGAGACAAGAGACATGTGGGAATTGGCTAGAGTGGCATGTGAGGCTGGGTGGACTCCAGGAAGCCCCAGAGGCAGATGAGGGCTGCCAGGCAGGCTGAGGGAGAGTGGAGCTGCCCTGGGGCACCAGCAGAGTTCAGGGAAGGAGCCACAGTCATGGTCTCCCTTCATTGAATTAGGTCTTTTCTAAGCCCAGGCCAGCCTGAGGGCACAATGGCAGTGGACATCATTGAGACTGGGGCTCAGGACTGCAGGGGTGCCTATGAAGCAAAGAGCCTGGGCACCTGGTGGCCTCTGCCTGGGTTCCCATGTGACAGAGGGCAGGTCTTGTCCTCCTTCTGTGTCTGGTTTATCTCATCTGGGGGTTGGACTAGCATTCCTTGTGCTCCCTCCAGCTCTTAACATTTGGGGTTCAAAAGGTTTCCTAGCAAGCCTCTGCTCCCGAGAGCACGCACGCACGCACGCACACACAGCTGAAGAGAATTAGGCTCCAAACGTCCACTCGGCTTTTCTCTTGATTCCAAGGTATTTAGAGTGGGGGTGGGGGATTAGGGGGAGGAAGTTGCTGAGCTAATTCTTTTGCATTTGCCAACACAGAAGTGCAGATGGGCCAGAGCCCCAGTGGGTCCCAGGGGAAACACTGGTCCTTTCCATACTGGGCAAAGCAGGAGGAAGAGCTAGGGAGGGGCCCCTCATCCAAGGACAGACGTGGCAGGCCCTGGCTGAGGGTTCTGTGGCCTCGATCCTCCCCCACCCATTGGGCTGGAACCAGCTTTAGGCTCAACCAGGTTCCCCAATGTCTGCTTTCTTGCAAAGCAGAGCAACCTTTGGCTACATGGCCACCTAGTCTGACCATCTTCTCAAGAAAAGTCCTTATATCCACTGCCTCGGAAATGGACAGGAGCTTGGAGGGGACAGGGACCTCAGGATTACCCCTGAGTGACAGATGCATTGCCAAGAAACCACTCTTAAGGCCAGCCCTTGCAGCCTATGTCTCCACAGCCCCTCCTTCAGTTCCCTTCAACACACTCACACACACCACTGCAGCTGTCCTGAGTGAGGTCTCTGTGACCCTGTGACCTTCCATCTAGTGGCTTCTGAGCTGGTCACACGTCTCTGCTGACCACAGCCCACATCTGTGTTCCAGAACCTTCCTCCTCCTCCTATGTATCTCCTGTGCCTGCATTCCATCTGGGCCTCCCCTCCATTCCTATGGCTTCATGGGCCACTCACAGGTCTCAGGCCCCACTCAGGCTCTGAGACCCGGGCACCCTTCTTCTTCCTCCAGGTCACCACTGCTCCCATAGGTGCACGTGTACTCACCCGAAGCTCCTGTCCCCTACATCTCCCTGGGGAGGATGGGTAGACTCTAGGGTGTTCCAGGCCCTGCAGATATGATCAAGGTAAAGCATGAGGGTGAACCAGGAGAACAGCAGAAAAGATGGGATCTTCCTTTTAGAAGGATCTCTCTGGCTACTGAGTGGGGAGACCTGAAAGATGGCAAGGGAAGGCCCAGAAAGCTATGGGGGGCAGGAGAGGTGAACAGAGAGCCCTAAGGGAAGGTGACATCTGTGGAGGTATAAAAAGTGGACAGGCTAAGAATCTCAGAGAGGTAGTCTTGATTGCGCATCATAGTTAAGGGCAGCCCATGGTGGTACCATGTGTGGTAACAGGCAAGCCTAGGGAGGGCAAGAGTGAGGTGGAAAGGCAAAGTCTTAAGAAAGCCATATTCATGGAGTCAGTCCCACCTCTCCACTCAGTGACTGTGACAGCTCCTGGTTGTGGGGTATGGTCACCCCATGGACATGCCTACCTGTGACATTATCTGTGTCTGTGATACTCAAGTGGGGCAGAAGGCCCAGGGCAACAGAGGCTGATAAGCATGAGTCTTCCTGTCCCACCTACAGGGTATCCCAACGTCTAGGTTAGCCTCTGGTCCCCAAGGTACCCTTCCACCAAGAGTACTGGGGGAGGTGTCATTAGGTGAGGCCTAAGGATTAGTTCTGGCCTCTTTTCATGAGCAAATTTATGTTACTGCATTGAAGGTCTGTGATAACATGAGACCAGGTGGGTGTGGGGGGTCCGAGTTCAGGCGGGCTCTATGAGTGGCAGCACGGGGTGTGGGCCTCTTCCCAGGGGGAGGGCAGCTGCACTGTGTGTACATTTGGGCATTGCACAGCCAAGCCTTGATTAGCCAGACCCAGCTTACTGGAGCCCCAGCCGAGACTCGGGTTAACTCCGCAGCTGTCTCCTGCGCACCTGCTTGGGGCCTGGTTGGATGCCAGGCATGGGGGGTGGGAAAATGAAGAGAGCCAAGCCTGCCAAACCCATTGCCAAAAGAGCCTTTTCTACCACCACCTTCTAGAAGCAATTGTCTCCCACGATCATTCCACCCTCAGCACATGTCTGCCCCTTTTCCTGCCTAGACCTGTCATGTCCATAGCTCCTCAGCCAGTGGCCAACCTAGGAAGTATTTCAGATTCTCTCCTATGTCCCAGGAAATGTTTACAGGAAGCTCCACTGGTCACTCTGGTGGTTGTAATCGGTTTTTGAACATCCGAGCACCCTTAGTTACATTTGCAGTGAGGACAGACATTTTAAGAGGCCTACCCTGTCCTTTTCTACTGGAATAAAGACGCTGGGGCCTGGGAAACAATAGTGCAAAGGAATTGGCCATCAAGGAGCTCAGAGAACTCAATGGAAATGCTTTCAATAAGCCAGACAGGCTCAGAAGGTAGCTGTAATTTGGACAAAAGAGATAGGAATGAAAAGAAAGGGAAAACTAACAATGGCCCTGGCGCTCTTAAAATGTGGCCATGAAGCCTCTGAGACTCCACCCTTTGAGAAGTGGAGTTTAATTCCCTTCCCAGCAAATTTGGGCTGGACTCAGGCATTTGCTTCTGACAAGTAGGTTGTGGAAAAAGTGACAGAGCGTGCCTTCCGAGACTAGAGTGTGAAAGGCAGCAGAGTTCTCATTCTTTCACTGGGAACTTGGGCTCCAAAAGAAGCCAGCCGCCATGTTGTAAGGGTTCTAAAGCAGCCCTGTGGTAAGGTCCCCATGCTGAGGGACTGAGGCTTCACCAGTGAGCCCGAAGTGGGTCCTACAGCCTCAGTAATGCCTTCCAATGAGTAAACAGCCACAGCCGACTTCATTACAGCCTCACAAGAGACTCTGATCCACAGTCACCCAGAGAGGCCATTACAGATCCCTGACCAACAGACCTCTTTCTCCTTATGTGAGAGAAATATCTGTGGCTTCAAACTGTGACCTTGTTGGGTGATTTGTCACTCAGCAACAACTGGCGGACACAGCCAACCTCCCAAGGCTCCATCTAGTCATTGACAGAGCAGGAAAGATAGAGCCTACCTGTCACCTTTCACTAGTGACAGATGGTGCCCAGGAAAGTGGCTGCTGGGCAGCAGAAAAGGTACCGTGGCCAGGTGGCACACCTGCGCTGGTGTGCTGGTCAGATTCTTGCTCTGTTGGGGTTTTCCTATCCTCCACACCAGTGGCTCTTGCTGTACTCTTGAGATTCAAACCCATGCAGGAACCAGTCTTGGGGACAAAAGAGTAGTCAACCCAGAGAATGATCTGACCCACAGAGTAGTCAGGGTCACAGGCAGGGCTTAGAGGTAGTGAGCTAACGATTGGGAGGAGCTGGCCACTGCAGATGGAACAGGTGACTCGTTCTCCCCTAGAGAATATCCAAATCAAGTACCTGGGGACATGGTCCAACTAAGGGCAATGTCCACAGGTGTGGGAAAGGGACTCTTAATGCCAGCTCTGCCCTTAATTTGTTCCCGGCACCTGAGAATGTTGAAGAGCCCTCTCACGGATCTATCACAGAAAAAGGGGAACAGGCAGATGGGGGGGAGTTCTGTGGATGGGTGGGGAGTGACACTGAAGTCCCCAATTTTCTTATCCTGCCTGGGCCTTCAGTGATATTCCTACCCTGTGAAACCACCTGGACAGAAGGCAAAAGAGTCTCATACTGATGACATCCATAAGAGTCAGGAAATCATGTGGAACTGTCTGTTGGCCCTGCCTGGCAGGGTCCAGGTATGTCCTCTCTCTGTCACATAACCTCACGTGAGGGACATGAATCCTGCTTACAGAGGCAGCTGCAGGTGTGGGGGACAGGTCTGACTTTGCTCGTGTTGAGCCTCCTGGGTACTGAATTCATGTCCTTCCCCCTCCCCCTAGTTCTGGTTTCTGTTCAGGTGACTACGTGCAGGTGGGACCAAGGCCTCTGCTTCCCAGATTCTCACAACAGACAGCCAAGATAAGGGACTGAGGAGATGTAGCTGGATCATAAGGCATTCTTTACCATGGCGTTAGGCTGAGAAACCTTTGAGAATCTTCCTCATTAGGAAAACCCTAAAAAACTCTAGGGCCATCAGCAGCTGCCCGGTAAACTCGACTTTCACATTTCCCAGCAGGATCCTTTTCCTTCCTGGTGACTGGGCTGACCCACTGGCATAGCTGAGCAGGACTTGGCAAAGCAATGTGCCAGAATCTCATGGAGGACTTTTCCTGAGGCTCCCTCCCTCTTCTTTCTAACTCTCATTCATGGTACCCAGGAGTGGTGGTCAAGAAGGGTGAGCTCAGTTATGTCCACCCAGTGAGCCAGGCAAGTGGCAAAAGGGCCAGTGCGGAAGAGTCTGGGTGTGCACAGACTGGGAAGTGGCCAGCCATCAACTCTGTCCCACGCCCTTTAACTGTGGCCCTTGATCCTCCTCTAAGTGTCTCCGGGTTGGTGGTGAAAGTGTCACACAGCATCCGCATCATGGAGACAGAGGATCCAGTTTGTACAGGGCTCTATCTCCGTCACCCGGTTCCCTCCCCAGGCTGACAGCCAGGGCCAGAGCTCTCCTTGGGACATGCCAATAGCAGCAAACATTTTAAAGATGTGACATGTTTGCAGCCAGGCAACAGGGGCAGCTTCAGCTGTTCGAGAAGGAGGCTGGATGTACGTCCGTAGCAGAGCACCCGGTCACCTTTCTCTGCTTGGAGTGCAATCTTTTTTTGGAAGCCCTGCTGGAAAATCTGAATCTTGTGAGCCATCAGCTGTTTATAATCAGAGGAGCATATGTTTAAAAGAGCTGAGGGGCCTTATAAACTCCGTGTGCAAATTACCTTTGGGGCTGCCTGCCCCTCCGCCCCTCCCTGAGGCTGCCATCGCTGGCGAGGGCTCTGTGTGCTGCGCAGAATTAGCTGTAACCCCGTTGTGGCATGGGGTCTGTTTAGCTTTAGTCACGTCAGCTTGGCCCTGGAGCGTGGGAGCCTCCATCCCTGCTGCACAGCTCCCAGGCCCCCCACCCCCAGCCCCAGCTGCAGAGGGCTGCTGGCTCCCTGCTCCTGGGCCTGCACCATGAGAAACGGCAAACCTGGGAGCCGTAGAGCAAGGCGTGGGTGGAGGCTCAGCCCAGGGCCCTGGGGGGCCTCAGGGCCCCTAAATCCAGGGGCATCCTGAAATTAGAGCTGTGCTCAGGGCCTGCTAGGGTACTGAGGAGCGTTTTTATGTTTTGCATTTTTTGGTTTTTATTTTTGTTTTTGTAGCACCCTTATTAAGACATAATTTATATACCATATCATTCTCCCAAAATACAAGATCCAGTGGGTTTTAGTTTGTTCAGATTTGTGTAACTTATCCCTCTATCTAGTTCCAGAACATTTTCAGCACCCCTAAAAGAAATCCTGCATCCTTTAACTGTCACTGCCCCCTGCCCAATTCCCCAGCCCTGGCAACCATGACTCTATCTCTGGAGGTCTGCCAATTCTGAACATTTCTTGTAATTGGAATCATACATTACCTGGCCTTTTGTGTCTGGCTTCTTTCATTCAGGGTCATGTTTTTGAGGTTCATTTCTTTTTATGGCCAAATAATATTCCATTGTATTGAAAGACTATATTTTCTTTATCCATTCATCTGTTGATGGACATTTGGGCTAGTTTCACTGTTTAGCTGTGATGAAAAATACTACCATGAACATTTGGAATAGGATTTTTTTTGACATATATTTTCATTTCTCTTGGGTATGTGCTCAGCAGTAGAATTGCTGTGTCTCATGGTGACTATGTTTAAACTTTTGAAGAATTGCCATACGACTTCCAAAGTGGCTTCACCATTTTACATTCCCACCAGCACAGTGTGAAGGCTCCTGTTTCTCCACATTCTTGCCAATACTTGTTACTGTCTGCTGTTTTTGTTTTAGCCATTCTAGTGGGTGTGAATTGATATCTCATTCTGGTTTTGATTAGCATTTCCCTGATGGCTAATGATGCTGAGTATCTTTTTCATGTGCTTATTAGCTATTTGTAACTCTTTTTTTGGAGAAATGCCCGTTCAGATCCTTTGCCCAGTTTTTAATTGGGTCATTTGTCTTTTTTTTTATTGAGTAGTTGTTCTTTATGTTCTACTTATAAGTTCTTATATTCTAGATACAAGTCGCATATCTGATATAGTTTCTTCCATTCTCTGGACTCCTTTTTGCTTTCTTGGTAGTATCCTTTGATACAATTTTATTTAAACTATAATGAAGTCCAAATTTATTCCCATCTATTCTGGTTTATTTCTGGTATTATAGCTAAGTAACAATGTGCATATCCATGGTTAGAAAGATTTACTGCTATATTTTCTTCTAAGAATTTTATAGTTTTAGCTCTTACATTTAAGTCTTTGGTTCATTATGAGGTTTTTTTTTTTTTCCAGCACCAGGGTTTGGATTCACAACCCCGCACTTGCCAGGCAGGCACTTAGGCCACTAACCGAAATCCCTGGCCCTTGTCTTTTTGAGACAGGGTCTCACTATGCCATTCAGGCTGGCCTTGAGCTCACTTTGTAGCCCAGGCTGGTTTTGAACTTGCAACAATCTTCCTGCCTCAGCCTCCCGAGTGCTGGGATTACAGGCATGCACCACCAGGCCTGGTTATGAGTTGGTTTTTTTATATGGTATGATACAGGGGATCAGCTTTATTTTGTGCCATGTGTATAGTCAGTTGTCTTGACATCATATTCTTTCTCCATTGAATGATTTTGATACCTTTGTAGAAAACTGTGAGACTTTATTTCTGGACTGTCAATTCTGTTATGCTGATCTATGTGTCAATCTTTATGAAAGTATCACACTGTCTTGATTATTGTAGCTGGATACTAAGTTGCAGTCAGAAAGTGTGAATTTTCCTACTTTGTTGTTCTTACTCAAGATTGTTTTGTCTATTCTGGGTCCCTTGAATTTCCAAATGAATTTTATGATCCACTTGTCAATTTCTGCAAAGAAGCCAGCTGGGGTTCTTGGAGAGATTGCATTAAATTTGGAGACTGATTTGAGGATTGTTGTCAACTTAATTATGTTGAGTCTTCCAATCCATGAGCATGGGATAGCTTTTCACTATATTTATGTTTCAAAATTCTCTTCCAAGAATATCTTGTAGTTCTCACAGCGTAACTTTTGGGCTTCTTGCATTAATATTGTGAGATTTTACGCCATTATGGCTGGCACCTTTCCCTCCTCCCTTGCCCATCTCTAGGTCTTACCCATTCTCCTACCACTGCCATCCATATGGCCTCATGACAGCTGAGAATGTCTCTTCATAGTCTCCTGTCTTGCTGGAACACACAATTTGCTGCCTGGGCCCTAATCTTTGCATATCCTGCAGCCAGACAGGGCTGTACCCTCTCTGTTTACTCTGTGAGTTTCCTGAGGTCCCAGATCATTAACTCCCTGAGTCACCTCTGCTATCTAGGTGCTCTTGAGCATCTCACAAGGCTTTGTCTCAGAACTTGGCTACCTTCTGCTCGGTGGAAATGCCACCCCCGAGAATGGAACCCTCTGAGGCTGGACTGGGTCCATTATCACACACACCTCTGTACCCCAAGGCCCAGCCCAAGGCAAAGAGACCACAGAGAAGGTCTGTGGCCATAACTGAGCTGTTTCCCAAGTAGGTCATTTTATCACAGACCCCCACTATCAATAATTGTTCTTAAATACCAAGTGAGGCATTCTCAGAGCCTCACTGCCAGAGAATAGGACGTTGGCAGCTTACAAAAGGAATTCGATTTTTCAAATTTCCTTTCAACTCAAGGGTCTCAAATCCGGTCTGCAGACTTATAGGAGGAGGGTTGTGGCACTGCTTCTAAGGAGTCCACCTTGCAGAGGAGGCAGAGTCGGCACACGGCAAATACTCGCCTGGAGCTGTGGGCAGGTGGCAGGTGGCCGGGGCTGCTCACCTGCTCCCTGTGTCTACCCATTTGACAGAGTAGGGCCAAATTGTTTGGACCAGGTTGGATCACAGCCAACTGGTATGGCCCTGCCCCACTGGTTCTTTTTCCACCATTCCACAGAGGGGAAATACTGCCTCTGTTCTCTGTGTCCCAGAGAGCCAGGAAAAGGACCAGGATCCAAGGAAGTTAGAATTTTGGAAGGGACTTTGCACTTGTCTCTCCTTTGAGCAATGAACATTTACTCACTCTATTCACCCAAGTGCTCTGTGCTTATTGAATGCTTGTGTGTGCCCGGCCCTCTGCTAGTGTGATACAGACCTCAGAGAGGCAGAGTTCCCTGGGCAGCCTGGCCTCAAGGACATACCACAGCCCTCACTAGAGCCCAGCAGGGTTCTGTCTTGGGGATATTATATTTGAAAGTGGCCTATGAAAGGCTGTGGGAGGCTCAGAGCTGGGCATCACAGTGAATCACAGTGAGGGGTTCAGGGATAGGGAACAAAGACCCCTCCCCGCCTGTGCCCCCGAGCTGCCAGGCCCATCCTCTGCCCCAGCCCAGTGCTCTAGCCTGGAGTAGGAGTATAGAGGCTCCAGCACTACACACCACTCTCTTCATTTCACTGCCCAGCTCATAAGATGGAATATGGATGTGGGTTGAGAAGTTTAAGGGCTTTTACTCTTAGATGCACATTGGGGCAAGTAGAGACCCTGGCTACACTCAGCCTGCAGCACGGTATTTCCTTAGACCTGGGCCTCTGTCTTCACCCTCCAGCAGCCACACCCGAGTGCTAGGAGGCCAGAGCAACAGGGCTGTCGCACCTCTTCTGCACATGACTCTTACAGCCTCCTGGCACAGAGTACGCACGTTATCACCTGGAGGGTCTCTGGGCTGGACAAGAGGAGGCAAGTTGTGACTCCTCCCTCCCTCCCAGGCCGTGTCAGAGTGAGGTCAGCTTCCTGAGGACAACTGGGTAGCAAAGTGGGTAGGTGGAGTCCTGGTAAGGAAGGAAAGCCCAGCCTGTGTGACCCCAGCCTCACTGTAGGCACCCAGGAAGCAGCAGTAGGATGGATGGTTCCCTGTGACATTAACGACTCTTTGAAGCATTTCGTGTTTCCGGGATTTAAACAAGGAAAGGATTAATTAACTTCTAAAGTGAGATCACAGAGAGTGGCCAGGCTGAGACACTGAGCTGTGTGGAGCCCCCACTCCATTTGGTGCCCCAGACCAGCCGGACCTGCATTCCACTGCTCCTCCCGCCTTCTGGAATCATTCCCTGAATCATACTGTTCGCTGCGCTCCACCGGGCCTTCTGGGCTCTTCCTCTGCTGCTCACTATAAAAATTCTCCATCATCTTTTCCACTGTGGTTTTTATTGTTTCTTTTTATTATTCCAACTATATTAAGTTGGGAAGCACTGCAGAAATGGTTTCTGCTCTCCCAATTCCAGAACAAGTTGTAACCATCGGAGACTTTAATTAATGACACCATCACCTTTGTTTCCTACTTTCTCTGACTTGACTTTCCTAGAAGCAGGTTGGGGGGTCTCACGGACAGATGCCCTTTTGCCCCCGGGCAGGTCTTCGTTTCCTCCACTCCCACCCAATGAAAGAAAAAAATCACATTCTGATCCCAGGTCAGCTCGTTTCTGGAGGCCGTAGCCACAGCCCGCGGCTGAGTTGGACTCCAGGAGAAGCTAAGGGCCAGGTGAAGGCCTGGGGAGGAATCTGGGTTCTTTTGGCTGCTGGTGAGATTATCCATTAAATCCATATTCCTTGCTGCAGAGTTCATGGATTCAGAGAGTGTACCGTATTCTGGCCGTCTTACGTTACTGCAATATTGCTTCCAGATGAGCAAACACCGCTCGGGGCCAGGCCCTGCTGCACAAGGGCCTAGCACGCTGCTCACCACTGAGCCTTTGTTCTGAGCTCTCCCTGCTCACTCAGGGAGCTCTGAGGTGCCTGCCCTTTGGGGTGTGGAGAGCACCCTGGGGTACCCAGGCCACATGGTTCCACCCCTCAGGCAGTCTCTCAGAGGTGGACCAATCTTGAGCCAATCTTTTCTTGAGCTCTCCTGCCATTGAGTCTGCTCTGGAGTGGCAGTCCTGCTGGGCAAATAGAGAAATGGGGTATAGAAGTCCCAGGTGTCCACCCTGTCAGGGATTGCACCCAGCAGAACATCCCCGCATTGCACACTACTCTCTTGCTACCCCTTCCTCCTGAGACCCTGTCCATGCTGACCACACTGACTGCTGGGCCTTGACTCCTAACTCTCATCCTTCCTCCTGTTGCTTCTCTGGAAGATCTGAGCGAGTTTAGCTTGGATTCAGGGCAGCTGTCATCAGTGAGAACCAAAGACTGACCTTAGTGGCCCCTGTTCATCTCAGTCCTAGAGCTGGGCTCAGGGCTTTGACACCAAGGTGCTCTACATAGAGAGGCTCAGAGGAGCAGTGAGTGTTAGGGGAGATACAGAGGGTGTAGAGGGTCAGCTGAGGCTTCCTGGAAAAAGGTTCATGAAGGAAGAAACTACATGCTGGGCAGAGGTCACAGTACTTGCAAAGGTGTGCTAGAGGTCAGAGTATTTGCAAAGGCGTGGTAGCAGTGGCCAGTTTTAAGTACACAGAGCAGTGATATGTGGCCCTCAAAGCTCAGGATGGTAATGGGGAGGGTTTAAGCCACCATGGCCAGTGACACCAGTGACACTGCTTTTGTCTTCTGCACCAGCAACACTCGCACAGGGATGGGAGCTGCTCTATCCACAGACAGCTGATCTGGCCACAGAGGCAGAACCCCTGTTCCTAGCCCACCTTGTTTGTTTCGGAGGCTGGGCCTGAATTAATTGTGGTATGACTTACAATTTTTCACATTTGTAAATAACCCCAAAGCAACATGCACTTTTTCAGTACCAGACCTAGGTGATTCTGTCACTAGAGAAGAGATCAGAAACAAAGCTAAAAACTGAAGGGTCCCCTCTACTACTCATCTGGGGACCCATGAAGGGAACTTTGGGTGGTGGAGCTGTGAGCTTGGCAGCCAAGCCACAGTAAGAAAAGCAACCTCTGGCCAGAGAGTGAGTTATAAGGCACCTTGCCAGCTCTCTAGGAATGGCTGGGTGTCCCTCCCCCATCACCAGTCTTGCCCTGGCCTCCAGGTCTCTTGGGGGTTAGGCTTGCCAAGCAGCCTCAGCACAAACAGACTCAGCTCTGGGGGCCTGGAATTCCACTCCCTACCTCCCAGAAGGTCTTGTCTCTAGGGCTTCTCAGCAACTTGGCCCTGCAGCCCCAGGGATCCCAGACTCCTGGCTGGCTGAGACGTGAGAACGCCCTCTGAGGAAGGAGCCCCAGAAGCCCGGTACTTCTCCTAAAACCTAAACAGCCGAGCCCTGGAGTTCTTGGCACCAGAGAAGCCATTCAGTTTTCCTGTTTGCTGGGAGCTGGGAGCTGGGAGCAGCCTAAAGGCAAGAACTAAAGGAACCCGAAGTGTTGGGCAGACGGCAAACAGGGCCTCTAGCCTGAGGGCAGGTATGCAGCAGGACCTCAGCACATCCCCCTCAGCGAGTCCTGGAATCTTGATGACAGGTGTGGAAGGATTAGTGGCCCTGCCTTAGTCAAGTGACCAAGTCCCACCAAGTAAATAACATCCCAGGGGCCCTGCCCTTTTACATGGTTTGGCCTGGGGCCTCTCTGCTCAGGGACCCAGGCTTCTACCGCACACACCCTTTGGTCCCTTCTCCTTTCTAGTCAGGCAGTTCCGCCAGTCCCTGTGGAGGATATTTCCTTATGCCAACATGACGTCCCAGAGCTCAGGGGCTTGAGTGGGTCATCTTTGTAGTATTCAAGGCTGCTTGGGAGGAGGAAGGAGGAGTTGGATGACCCTAGAATGAATGCATCAATAGACAGGCCTCCATATTGCTCTATAGCCCAGTATTGCATTTCTAGTACACCCCATTACCCACCCCACCCCCCAATACCCTGGGGAGCTAGACAGAAAAGGAGACTTCCGGAGAGCCAAAAAGAATTTTCTCCTACCTCTCTCTCCTTTTTTTCTCTTTCCTGTGGGGCCATTAACTATGGCCTCTACTGCACCAGGCCCTAGGCTGGAACAAGTAGGAGAGCTCTGGGAAACCAGTTTCCCCCAGAGCAGGATGTTCCTACCCTGTTCTCATATTCAGGAAAGTTCTCAGACCTGTAATGGCTGGCTTCTTCCTTTTATTTTATTTTATTTATTTATTTATTTTTTACGGCACCGGGGATTGAACTCACGACCTTGCGCTTGCCGGGCAGGTGCTTAGACTGCTGAGCTAGATCCGCAGCCTTACTTTTATTTTAAATACAAACTTTTAGAAGAACAGGAGAAGAGAGACCTGCATGGCTGGGGACCTGTAGGAAGCAGCAGGAGCCTAGGGACAGAGGAGCAGGCAGGTCAACTGCTCGTGGCCAGAATGTGACATATATGTCTGTCTGGAACCTCAGGTAGAGGGACTTCCAAACACTTGTTCAACCCTAGGACCCCAGGGCTGAGTCCCCCAGGGGAATAGCTTGGGGTGTCCTGTCCTTTTAAGGTCATAAAAGAAGGACTAAGATTTCCTCCATTTCCTTACTCCATGTCGGGTAAAATTGGTAGGGCTACATACCCTCTACTGGGCCTCTTCTCTAGGTGAGTTCTGGCTGACAAGGTAACATGCCCTGCCCAAGCTTTAACCCTTCGAGGACCATCAGTGCCCCCAGAGGGGAGTTTAGGCCCTGAGAGGCTTTCCTCCTACCCACAACCTTCCTCTGCCCTTTCCTTCCTGTGTCATTGTCACATACCCTGACCTTGTTCTGGGCTGCAGGGGCTCTGGCCCTGGCTCAGGCTGGCTCTTGCCTATCTAAGGCCCTCCTCATCTCTCTATTTCATTTCTCCATTCTTCTTTACTCTTTGTCCATGAGTGGATCAGGACCCTTGTGGGAGCCAGGGCCACACTTCCTGCCAATCCCTTTGGCCTCAAGCTTTAAGAGGGTGCAGCTCCTAGGACACAGATGAGAAGAAGGGAGGCAGGCAGGAAATAATTGACGGTAGGATTGGCTCTGATTTTTAGAGATCAAGTAGGACATTCAAAGCCGGGCATGGTGGCTCACGCCTGTAATCCCAGCACTCGGGAGGCTGAAACAGGGGAATTGTTGTGAGTTCGAGACCAGCCTGGGCTACAAAGTGAGCTCAAGGCCAGCCTGAATGGCATAGTGAGACCCTGTCTCAAAAACAGGGCTGGGGATCTAGCTCAGCGGTCTAAGCGCCTGCCTGGCAAGTGCAAGGTCATGAGTTCAATCCCCGGTGCTGCAAAAAAAAAAAGAAGGACATTCAGGGCATCCAAAGGAGGCTCCTCTGACCATATGCACAGCCTGAGCCCGCAGGACCAGTTGAGCAGCCCCAGAATCACTCACATTGGTCAGGGGAAAGCCACTTGTATTGAGAGCCGAGCCCTGGCACATGCTCTGCCCGGTGCCCACCTCGGCTCTCAGGAATCCCTTTATTTCATTTTGCAGTACTGGGGATTAAACCTAGGTGCTCAACACTGAACCACATCTCCAGCTCTTTTTCTTTTTCTTTTCTTTTTGAGATAGAGTCTCACTAAGTTGCCTAGGCTGGGCTTGAATTTATAATCCTTCTGCCTCAGCCTCCCAGAGTGCTGGGATTACAGGCATGTGTCACCACACCTGAATTCCAGGTGCCGATTTTAATGTGGATGGCTGGAAAGTAGGCTAGACAAGCATTCACAGAAGTCCTCAGAGAGGTATTCACCCCAACCCCTATGTACCCAAATGCTCAGAAAACCCATTAAAATGTGGATTCCTGGCCAAGTCCTAGAGCTTCTGAATACATGCCCTGGAGCAGAGGCTTAGGACCTGCAAGGGGACCGTGGGTGTCCCTGGGTCCCCTTTGGTATATGCCAGGGGTGAGGAGCCAGAACCTTCTAGGCCTGAAACCTAACTTCCTTTCTGCCACCCCAGAGCCAAAATGCTGTCTGCGGAACAGTAATCGTGGCTGGGCATCGGCAGCAAGAGAAGCCAGGGCATCGCAGGACAGAGTTTTGGGTCCAAATGTTATACTGGTTTTAGAGAAGCAAAGAGCCTTGGTATGATCCTAGCCTCTACAGATATCCTAATTTTCCATATGCTTTAGTTATGAAAAGACACATGAAATGAGTATAGAATAAACCTTATTGGATGTGTAACTGGACCAATACAGGAAATGTTGGACCCTAGGGCCTAACCCTTCCTCTACCTGGGCACAGGTGGAAAAACTCATCATCTCCCCCAAACCAGTTCCCTGCTTTCCATGTTCCTATGTGCTCGGGCACTGTGGGAAGCTCTTTCCAACTCCCTGGAGGTTGCCAGGAGAAACTTCAGTATGTTATATACCATGAAGTCTTCCATATGGATGGTATACTTGAAGTTTGAAGACAAAAGATAAGCCACACATACCTGTCATTCATCGTCTTGAAGGAAGATTGGTGGTATCTGGAAGGTGCAAGTCAGCAGCTCTCTGCAATTGGCCTTTCTGCACACACAGGCAGAAACTCCCTGGTTTGGCTGCCTTCTGGGGCCAGGCTGAGTTCAGGCCTCCTGCAGGCCAAGCCCAGGCCTCCTTCAAGTTGAGCCCATGCTGGCCTTGTGTGGGGACAGCTGAAGGCCAGGAGGAGGCCACTGGCCTTGGGAAAGCCTCCCAAACCAAAGGCAGCCCCCAAAGGTCACCTGGCTGCCTCTGTAAGGAGAGCAGGACCCAGGCTGGCCAGCACCCATGGCCTGTTAACCCCTGCCTGCCTAGACCCTGAGCTCCTACAGGGGCCTGGTCTGAGTGTCCTGTGTTGATGACATTATCCTGGGTTCCTTGAGCACCCTGTGCCATCCAAGGAATTCTTAACATCTCTCTCTTGACCTATAGAAAGTTATGCCCCTGGGTCATCCAGGGCCATTATTCCTTATCATTTATGGTGTTGGGTTGGGGAATTGGGCCTAGCCTGGGCCCCAAGGCCCATGGGGACTTGCTACCCAAGGGAGATGAAGACATTCTTCTGGCCCTCCTTGTCCTGGGGGCCAAGCCAACACCCTACCCAGCCCCAGCTTTTTAGGGATCTAGGCAGGCATAGTTTTCTAGCCTAGAGTCACTGACAGTCCCTGGTCAACTGGAGAAGCCAGGCCCCAGATATGAAAAAGGGTTTCTGTTTTTTTGGAGATTGTAAAAAGCTTTTAAAAATAAGAAACACGGGGAGGGGGCTGATTAGGGGCTGTTTCAGGTTCTCCATTCTGAATATCAGAGTGACAAGCCATTGGGGGCCAGACCAACCGCAAGGAGACAAATAGGACAAGTCACCATTTTTTTCCTGGTTTATCCTACCATGGAAGTCAATTTAAAAGGCAGGACTTTAGGGACATACAGACTCCTTGCTGAGGTCTCCCCGTGAGGGTGACCTCCAGCCTTCATGGTCTTTGCTCAGTGGCAGTTTATAAACCAAGTCCCTCCCAGCGAGGACAGTGCCTTCCCTGGTCATCATGCCACTATGTGGCAGGGGTGGGAATGTGTCCTGGCCAGGTCTGAGTCACCCTGGGTTCAGGTGAGCAACTCAAGGTTCATTTGCAAATGGAGCAGTAATGCCCCACTGGGATGGGGAGCTCATGGTGCACGGCTGTGGTGGCCTTCAGTACACTGAGCTCACCAGACACTTTCTAGGCAGGAGATGGTGAACAAGGCAAGAAGAGACCTGGCCTTTCAATGCTTTGTTGTTCCAGATGAGGAGGCGGAGAGTGACCCAGAAAGACAAGCAAACAGAATAACAATAAGTAGGGGACGATGGTATAGTGGTTAGAGGAGGGCAAGTCCAGGAGGGTGTAGGAAGGGAGGTGTGTTTTTGGATATGCTGCAGGCAGAAGGCTTCCATAAGAGCTGGGACCTGAGCAAAGTTTCCAGAAGCAGAGGAGGCACCCTGCCAAGGTCAGCACACAAGACCCCAGGAAGAAGGCACCCAGTGTGGGTGCAGAACCACCAAGAGACCGATGTGGTGGGGTGGAGTGACCAGCAGGGAGGGGTCAGAGATGACATGGCCCCAGGAGGGTGCTGAACAGAAGAATCTCACAGGACCAGCTGGAGTTAGGTGGAAAGCTGTGTGAAGCAAAGGCAGAAGCAGGTGGCTTCTTGGAAAGTTAGTGAGGGCTGGAGCTGGTGGAAGCTCAGACCCTGGCTGTAGCTGAGGGGTGAAAGTTGGAGAGATGATCATCCTGAAACATGGAAGCAATGCAGAGGTACAGGGTTCCTGGGCAAGGGACTTTGGGCCATGAGTGGAGCTCCTGGAAGGATGCAGTCACCAAGGCTCCTTGGTATAGGCAAGTTGGGAATCCAAGTGGATATGCTGAGTTTGCGATGCCACAGAACAAGCAGCCCCGTGCATACACTGAGGGTGTCTGCCTTTCCAGGAACAATCTGGGCAGGAACCAGAATCATGGCAGGGTGCTAGCCACAAAGCCAGGATCTGAAGTCCTGAGATTGGGCAGGATTCTGAAGCAAGAGCAGTAGGAGCAGGAGGAAGGGAGATCCACCACTGCCCCCCAGGCCACCAGCATTCAGAGCTCAAGGGTCAAGAAGGATCCTGAAAAAGACACCTAGGAGACAAAGGCCTAGAAGGTCCCAGGGAAGAAGAGGGACAGGCCAGTGTGTTGGCTCTTCCTGGAGCGTTATACCAACACGAGGGACAGAGGTTTGGCCTTGTGGTCATGGCGAAGCCTAGGAAAGTAGCGCTGAAGCATCAGGGGTCAGGAGAACGGGAAGCAAGGGCTACACACAGGGTGAGCTCCACCAGGGAGTTCTGCTGTGAAGGGCGGTAGTGCAGCAGCCAGAAGTGGGGTCTGGAGATGTCAGTCTCCCCTCCCCCATTTTCCTTTCTTTCTCCCTGGGTCTACCCCTGGCTGCTGACCTGACTCCTTGCCTCCCCAAAGCAATAGCACTTTCCCATTGACTGCTAGGACAGGAGAGGGATAAGGAGAGTCGCTGGGGTCCCAAGAGATACCAGGTTCTAGAGGTGGGGGGAGGAGAGGCGAGCCCAGGCTGAGCACAGCTCCAGCTCTCAAATTGCTTCAGTGTCCGCATCTGTAAAGGGGAGATGTGACAAAATCCTCCCCACTGAGGACGTCTTAAATTGAGGGACTGAGTAGGATCCCAAAAAGAGCACCCAGAAGGCAGAGAGGCCCAGATGGCACTTTGCTCCTGCCGCTTGCGTTTGCGGAGGCCTCCTGAAGACAGGCCCATGCAGCTTCCTGGTTCTGGTTTATTTCCTGGCCAAGAAATCACAGTATTTAAAGCAATCCCTGAGCCTCAAAGAGGCCATATTGTCCCCAACCTTAGCAGCTCAAAGGGGCAACAGTTTCTCACGCTCCAGATCCCAAGAGGCTGAGGTTGACAGGCTTGGGCTAGATGGCAGAGGGTGACCCCACCACCTCTCAGGGGTCCTCTGCTGCCCCCAGACACAAGCCTGCCAGCTCTTGTGTCATTTGCTCGTGACCCGGTGGTCAAAGCCAGTCACACAGGCAGACCTAGATTTAGGGGATTGGGGCAGGGTAAAGTCACTAAGAGAGGGGCAGGGGCAGGCCCTGGAGCTAGGGGGAACTGGCATCTCCCCTGTTGGCCACAGGTGTGAAGGAATCTGCTGTTGGGCCCAGTGGATTGGAAATGTGAGCCTTCCTCCACTGAGGCCCTATCCCCCTTCTCATAAGGCCCCCTGGGCCTGCCTAGGGTCCCATCATCCTGAGAGAAAATCACATCTGGCCCAGAAAACTCTGATAAGATCACTAAGGGGCTGAGGGCCATAGTGAGGAGACCTGGAAGGAGAGACAGAAAGAAAAACACATACATATCTAGCCCCACATGATATACGGTCCTCCCTCAGCTCAGACTTGCTTTATGGTGTCACCTTTCGGCATGGAACCACTTATTCTGTCAGAGTGCAGAGCCTTCCACTCTGCCAGGTGACGGCCCTAAATCCTCAGGAGCGACAGTCATCCTCCCATCAGGATTGGGTTTCTTCACAATGGAACCGGGCTGGTGGCCAGGGTTCCCTGTCCAAAGGCCTAAGGGCTAGGGCATGCCCTGGGCAGATAATACATCCCAGGGTGGGGAAGCAAGAGCGGGTCAGGGGGAGTCAGGCAACCATGCAGGGCTGTGTCTGTGTCCTGGTCAGGAAAAGCCTATCCATCCACTAGCCCTCCCCAGCTCAAACGTAGGACCTCCTCAAGGAGGGGCAGGGCGCATGAAGGCCATTGTTGTGGAAGTCCTCTTCCTGGCCACCCTCTTGCAGCATGCAATCAACTTGCCTCAGAGAGGGCCAGCAGGGCAGGGCTCGGAATGGAGAAAGAGGTCACCCAAATCAGCAGGTGGTAGAGTCACTGGAATTAAGGGCTTAGAACTGGCTTCTCATCCTGCCTTCCACTCACCAACTGTGTGACCTAGAACAAGACACTCCAAGGTCACAAGCCTTGAGGGATCTCGGCTATAAAGTGGGGACATGGTGGTCTCTGTCACAGGGCAAAGATGATGGACCCAGTACCCTGCACCAGGTACCAGAGACATTGTCTGGCATGGCAAGAGCTCAGAGATAGATATCTGGGGTAAGGAGCCTCCAGACTGGAACCCAACATGCTATCAAGGCCCCATCTAGTCTTCAAGTCCAGTTATCAGGAGCAGTACTTACTGAGACTGGATTCATCTCAGCTCTCAGCAAGAATCAGGCAAGGAGGATATGACTTTGTGAGATGGAGATGGGAGTGGGGCCAGGTCTTGTGTGAAGATCTAGTGGTGAGCTTTGGAGAAAGTCTGAGTAAGCCCCTAGACAGAGGATGGAAGGACTCATGAAACATCAGAGAAAATCCCTCTGCTGTAGGACTAGCCTTTGTGATAAATGCTTTTGGTTTTTCAAATTGCTGGTGGCTACTTGGTGGTTTGGGTTTCAGGTTTCTGCTTTCTAACCTAGAAGCTACATGGGGCTGGCCTTTTGCATCAGAAAAGCCTGCTTTCTTAGTGGAGATGGCTGCCACTGTTGTGTTCAGGGTCCTGAATCTTCTCCCAGAGTCGATGAAGTGGAGACCTCATGTTTAACTGTAGTTGAGGAAGTGCCATAGTTTGAGGTCCCCAGGTTCCAAAGGCCTCTCTCCTGGAATCCTGATCCAAACTTGCCTTTACCCCCTTTCTAGAAGTGCCCATCCTGTGAGCTATGCCCAGAGCCCCCAGCTAACAGGCCCCAGTCTCCCTGGCCAATTCATACATCAGCTGAGAGCAACCCTGGGAAGGCATCAGGGACTCACCAGGCTTGTGAAACCCATCAACCCGTAGTCTCCCCCAGTGCCCCACCTCTGCCCCAAGCAAGGGTCACCTGCCCGGGAATTGTCCTGGGCACTGACAGCTGCCTGGGGTCCTGAGGTCAAGTGTTTTCTGACTCGCAGAGGCAGGAGGCCAGCTCCTCTCATCTCAGATTCTGCTGAACTAACGGAAACCCTAACCTTGGGGCTTCCCCACTAATTTGTGATAAGGCCTCGCCAAGAAAAACAGCAGCTAAAGACCCCTGATTTCTTTGCAAATTCCAGAGTGCTTGGTTCATTGCAATAGGGAAGGGGCCAGAGGCAACGGTGCGTGCAGAGCCACCTCTGCGTGGGTGCAGGGCTGGGGATGGCCCCGCAGAGCCTGCTAAGGAGGGCCACCTGCCTGCTCCAGGGAGATTGCTTCCAGCTGGCTGGGCAGAGGAGCAGGCCAAGGGTGGGTCCAGTGGTAGTGCAGGGAAACAGAGATGGCCTCGGGATACATGCTGATGTGGCGAGCTTGGGAGGGAGTATGTGGCGGGGTGGTGGTCCAGGCTCCTGACCTGAGGACCCCAGGATCCCTGGGTAGATTGGGAGATCTGTTGGTTTCCCCAGACCAGAGGTGTTGTGTTTGAGCCAAGAATGTGCCCTCCCTGGGAGCAAGCCTAGGGCTGGTGATAGGGTTTGATGAGGCTCAGACTTAGATGGATGGTGCTCTACCACAGCAAGGGAAACTGAGGCCTAGGACAGAGAAGTGACCCTCTCCAGGTTCCAGCAATCTCCAGCCCCACCCTACAGTGGCTGATGGGAGAGGGTGGTGACCTGGAGTCCAGAGGGGCTTTGGGTGGGACTCTGGTGACGAGCTGGTGGACTGAGGCCAGTGAGAGGAGTAAGGCCCACTCCCAGCAGGGAGGAAGATTATTTGATAGTTTTCCCCAAATTATGTTCTTTCTGCATCTGTCTGCATAGGAGCTGACTTCAGTATGGGATAAATGGGGATTTTAACGCTGGACATGCCTGCCTGCCTGTGGAATGCCTCTCCTGTGGTCAGGCGCATGTCTCCCTGGTCAGTGGGAAGCTGTTCCTATGCTGGGCAGAGAGGTCCCTCCATGACTAAAGCAGGTCCACCCTGCAAGAGTCTTAGAAAGAACCCTAGAGGCCCCTCCCAGGGGCTCCCAGCAGACCCCTGGCAGCTCAAAGCACCTATATTCCTGAAGACAGATGAGACATATCCAACCCTGGCCATGCCACCTTCTGATGGAGGTCGGCCTGAGCCTGGAGGTCAGCAGGAAGCACAGGACCCTGGAATCACTTGGTTGGGGCCCAATCCCTGCCCTTCCTGTTGCTCTGTGGGGTTTGCATGTGCCCAGGAGGAACAAGGCAGATATGAGCTGGACTTCGAGAAGGCACAACCTCAGGGCAGTGGGTTTCTGGAGTAGCCTGAGCCTTGGGAGTTCAGCATCATAGAAGTGATGAGAAGGAGGTTTTGGGGTTGTGCTCAGGCCCTGGAGCAGATACACCAGGGTCCAAATCCTGGCTTGGGAGCTCACACTCTCTGTGAGGTTCCACCCCATCTGTGAGATAAGGATAACAGTAGCCAACTGGGGCAGGGAGCATCAAGTAGATGGCACCCAAGGGCCATCCAGGTTGGGCAGGTATTGGGAACCACCAGGCCCCATGCAGGACCCGAGTGGTGTCACTAGAACAGATCCTATCCCAGATTCAAGAGATGGACAGAGAGCGAGCAGTGGCTACTAGAGCTCAGGAGGATGAAGGTCACATCAACTGGTTACTTTAAGAGAAGGAGCAAGGACCCAAGATGGGGGCCACAGCCAGTTGCTCCACAGCAGGGAGCGGGCCTGGGCACCCAGGCCATGCTTTCTTTCCTTCTTTGGCCTGCAGCAAAGGGTCCATTGACCAACCCCAAGTGGAAAGCCTTGGTCCAGGGGCCGGAAGGCATAAATCACAGAAGTTCACTTCCTAGGATGTCTGGAGGGAAAAGTAGACAGAAGCCAGGACTCGAGGACGACAGCAGTGTGAAATGCTGAGTACCAAGACTGGCTTGTGCTTTGATTATGTCGTAAATCGGCAGGACCCAGTCAGGCATTTCTTCCCCTGTGGGCCCTGCAGGAGATGCCAATGGCAATGGCACCTGGTAGCTCTTGGGCCTGCACTAGTCACAGTACTTCAACCCCACTGCACACAGCACAAATCTAAATCCCCTTGCCTTGCCTGAGGCCAGGCCTGAGGTGTTTAGTTCCCACTCACCTCCCCACCCACTTTTTCATATGCCCAGCCCTCTGGTTTTTTTTTCCTCCTCCCTCAGCTTCTTCCAGCTTTTTTTTTTAAACCACAGGACTTTTGCACATGGCCCCCTTCTAGGACTTCTGATGGGTCTGTCCTCTCTTCATGCAGGCCTATCCTGTGCCTTCTACCAAGAACCTCCCCTGCAAGCCACTAACCCAGTCCTTCAGCTTCTGCTGCAGCTCTCCACTGCTCTCCTGGCTCCCTTCAGGTCTGTGCTGTGGCAGCTGAAAATGTGCAGAGGCTGGGGCCAGGACCTGTGCCACAGCACTACCCTTGGGAAATTGCAGCTAGCTGCTGCCCACTGCCAGCTGCTTTTCTTCTGGGACCCATTCGGGAGCTGGTTTTTGGTGACTGGTATGGGGCTGGCTTCCTGTTAATTCCATAGCCTCTATCCAGGGGCTTCCTCTAAGAGATTGTGCCCATGCTGGGGCAGATGCCCCTCCACAGAGCCCAGCCTCAGGGAGGACAAGAGGAAAGGTTGGTCCAAATCCTCCCACAGGCCAGGCTAGAAGAGCTGGGCGAGGGCTGGCTGGGTCCACAGGGTCCAACCAGTTCAAGATGGGGGAACTGGAAGTCCCTGGGGGTTTGGGTTGGAGACCAGCAACCTAGGAGGACCCTGTCCTGGCTGGCAGTAGAGGCTGGAACCACAGCATCCTCCTGGCCTGATAGCCCCTTGTTACCGTGGAACGCTGGCTTCAGTGGATGCTGTTAAGCTACCAGAAACGTTACCTGCTGTTGCACAGAACTTGTATGACATTTGGGGAATTGAGGGCCCCAGAAATGTGTCACTGATTCGGGCAGATAACAGAATGACTCATGCTGGCAATAAGGTGGTGATCAGTCCTGGGAGGCGCTGAGACCAGAGCTGTTGTATGTGCAGCGCTGGTGCCTGAACAAGTCCATTTATCCCTACCCCTCCTGCCCCAGTGACAGGCTTGAAGGGTGCTCTGGCTGGAACCTTGGTCTGGATCTCTGCAGGGACAGGCCTCAGGGCCATGGCTTAATGCAGGGTAGAGGAAGGCTGCTCAGTCCTCCCCCTGCTGCTTCTCCCTCAAGATCTGCATGGGGCAGGGCCACACACGGGCTCAACTGTCTACCCTTCAGGCGACAGATCCCTGAACCTCAGTGGCTTCACCTCAATGGCCACATCTGCAAAATGGGACAGGAAGGTCTTTACATTGGAAGGCTGTCTCACAGAATAAACAGATAAGTCCTTGAAGTGAGATATATTTGGGTCTCAAATTCTGACCACCTGCCCCAGGGGCTTGGACATAGCTGTGACAATGTGCATAAAATCAATACGAAGCATACATTCTCTGGGGATCCATTTAGCCATCACAAGATACAAGGTAGCATTTTGTGAACTTCACTATCTGTCTATTGTGCTAGGGTGGGAAACCCATGGCAGGCAGGGCTGGTGTGGGAAGTCTCATAGAGGGAGACATTAGACTAAAGCCTGGGAAGCTTACTCATGATATCAGATGAAGAAAGTTTGGGATAGAGGACACAGCCATAGCAAAGGCCATGAGATAGGGATAGGCTCACTGGCAGGGGGGATAGCAGGGCCATGGACATGAGAGCATGTATTGTGACCAGCTCAGATGGACAAGAATGGACCCTCAAGCCACCAGAGCCAACAACCTGGGAGACTAGGACAGAGACCATTGCAGTGAAAGACCAGACAAGGAGACCAGGAGCCAGCAGGGAAGGGGAAGATGGGGCCGCTGTGAAGGGACTGTATTTGTTTTCTCATGTAGCCTGTAACAGATTGCCACGAACATAATGGCTTTAAACAACATGCTTACCATCCAATGTTTCTGAGCCCCTAAGTCCAGTGTGGGTTACAGTCACTATGTGGGAGGGCTGGTTCCTTCTGGAAGCTCAAGGGAAGAAGCTATTGTTTACCACACCTGGTTTCCAGAGCCACCTGCATTCCTTGGCCATGGTCCTTCCTCAGGGCACTCTGACCTCTGCTGATGCCATCTCCCCTTCTCTTGGGTTGTCCTCTCTCTCCCTTTCTCCCTTACGCAGAGTTCAGGGGGCCCTGGAATGCTGTTAGGATAGCAGTGTGGTGGGCGGGGGTTGATCACAGGGAAGGCCCCAAAGGGAGGGGAGGTTTTGTCCTAGGAGGCCACTGCAGGGATGACACCCACATGGCCAAAGTCTCCTGATCCTGACCCCTCATCCAACAGAGGTAAATTGAAATAGGGACTGCTGTAGTAGCTATCCTGGGGGACACGAGGTTGCAGTGATGGTGACAGTCATGGTGGCTTCAACAGGCAGAGGTAGACAGAGAGCAGGGATCTGGGGAAACCAGGCCTTTGGTAGTGGGAGCCAGGAAACATATGACTGGATGCCCCAGGCTAGGTGTCCCTGGCTCTACCAGAGGCCGGTCAGCCCTCCGGGGCTGAGGCTCATGAGAGTTCAGCCTGGCTAAGAAAACAGACAGGGCCCTGGCTGCCATGTGTGCCTTTGGCCTGACAGCTAAACCCAGAACTTAAAGCGTATGGAGGGCCTAGGGAGGAGGGGAGAGGCCCAGTGGGACCACTCTGTAGATGGCAGGGGAGGCAGCCTCTAGAGGTGCCCCTTCACAGGCTGCTTGTGGGCACAGCTCACTCACCCTTCTCCCACTTGAGAAGTCCTGAATTCCTCCAGCTGGAGCTGGGCCCTCCTCACCAGGCCTCCTCGGCAGCTCAGCGATCACAACCCAAAGCACCCCTGTCCCACAGTAGGAATGCCAGGCCCCTCGGGAATGTGGCCGTGGTGAGTCTGGCACATTCCAACCATGTCCCAGTAGAGTCTGGGAGAGAGAGCCAAGCCCCCTACCACTTCCACTCTGGATCCAGACCCAAAGGGAAGTGGCTATCCAGGGTGGCTGCCCTCGGGCAGGGTGTACAGCTCAGAATTCTCACGCAGGGTGGATGTCCCTCCCTTGCCCAGGGTTCCCTTCACAGCACCAGATGAGCCTCTTTGAACAAGTCCTTCTCTCTAGGAACCCTGTAGCCATAGGTGTCAGGGCCCAAGTGCCACCCCCTTTAGTACACACAGCAGGAAAGGGCTGGCCTCAATGAGGAAGCCCCTGGATTGGGCTAGAGAAAGGCAGGTCCTCCTGTGGTTCTGGCCCCTCTGAAGCCACTTAGCTGCTCTTTGGTAGCCCCAGCCTTCCCGCTACAGAAGCCACTCATGATGTCACGAGCAAGACCACAATTCAGGGAGACCTTGGCATGGGGCATTTCCTTCTCGGCCGCCTGGCCTGGGCATCCTGGTGAAGGCCTGGTGTGTGTAAGGGGGTCTGCATGCTGTTGCCAGCACAGCCCTGCCCTTGCAGAGAAGGGAGGACGGAGGCTGGAGGGGAGCAGAAGGGGTGACTCAGAGCCCACCTTGAGGCCTGCCAGTTGAGGATTTTCTGTTCTTCTTCCCCCTCAGAGCATGGGACCACCAGGTGAGGTGTTAGAATTTTGCCCTTTTGGATTATGAAATTAGGGAAGAACAGGAGTGAGCTTTTGGGGGATCCATCTCCAAGGCAGGCCGCGCCTCTCACCTGCAGGATGGTGTTGGTTTGGTCTGGCCTCAGTGTGCTTCCAATCTCTCTCAGCCCTCACTGTAACCTCCCTCATGTCCAGTCACCAGGCCAGCTGCCCCAGCTGGGCACCATGCAGCTCCTCATGTGGAATCTCCCTGCCTCATCCCTGGCTGCACTTGGGTGCCAGGGACCCCCACAGGGTTCACTCTGCCCACACCATTCACAATTCCCTGGGTCAGGCAGGCAGACCCCTGGCTCCATTTCTCCCCTTGGCTCTGCTGGGACCGTTTTTCAGGCCTTACCTGGCAACTTCTATCCCTGTGCCAAGACTCAGAGGTGATGTGACCCCAACAAGGAGGCGAGCCACACTTGGACATTATGGGACCTTACAGCAGGGCACAAGCCAAGGGGCCTGAGGCACCGGGTGCTTCCGACGGGGCCCGAGGGCCGTCTGACCTTTCCAGCCATGGGGCAGTGGTTGCGTGAGCAGGAACAATCACCCCAGTGTGCAAGGCACAAGTGGCCTTTTCTTCCTCACCGGGCCGGCGTACACAGCTCCCAGCCTGGCTTCCCTTGAACAAACATATTTATTGTGGCCGCCACCAAGGGCCTCGCCTTGCAGCCGGAGCCTGGGGGCCTCTGTCCCACCCACTGGGGCCCAGGGAGGGGACCCCTGCCCTAGTGGTCTCCCCTGCCAGGCCCCCTTCTCCATAGTGCCGAAGCCAAGGTGGCTCCAGTCCCACACACTGCTGTGGGGCCTGGAGACTCAGGGCTCCTGCTGGGAGCCTGTGACCACCCACAGGCACTAGGCCAGCCAGGTGCCCAGGAGGAGTGGCCTCAGCAGCCACACCTGCCCAACCCCTAACCCTCTGGGGGTTTCAGTCTCCTCCTCTGTAAAACAGCCATCACCCAGGCTCACACATCTTCTGGCTCACTCAGCACAAAACTTACCTCTCAGTCCCAGGGCTCAGGAGGAGTGGCCCGACTCCGGCGGGCTTCTGTTTCTCCTGTGTCTAGAGGGACAGGGTTCCCGTGAGGCTGACCCCACTCAGGCTCTCAGCAGGCCTGGCCTCCCATGTTCTGCTTCCTCCACTCACTTCCCCACGCATCCTCCACTCCCCTTGTTTTGGTTGTAAATGGATGGGCAAGAGGACAGGACCCCAAAGGGCACCAGTGTACCTGAGCTTACCGCCAGTAGCTCCTTTCGAGGACAGACTTTTGGAAAAGGGACAGGACCAGGTGCAGGCAGGGAGAGAACTAATGGCAGACATGCTGCTGGCTCCTGCTCTGTTCTACAGCAAAGACACCAGCCCTCAGGCACAGAGTAGGTAGGTGGTGAGGGTCTCGACACCAGATGCAGATGTCCAGGTCTGAGCTTTCTGTCTTTCCTACTTCCAGGCCTTTGTAGGTGCTGTTCCCCCTACCCAGCATGCCCTTCCGAGACACACGTACACATATATACTCCTTTTCCCTGACTAGATCTGGTTTCATCTTCAACCCTCAGGCATGGTCCCTTCTCCTGAGAATCTCCGGGGACCAGTCACATGTTTTAAATTAGGACTACTCTGTGCTGCTCCTGGCCTGCCCTTCTTGTAGCAGTCTGCTCTCCAATCAGTTGCACCTACTGTCTCAAGCCTTTCTCCAAGAGCTGAGAAGTCGGGGTCCTCAGGTGATGTGAGGGCTGTTACTCTGGCTCAGGGGCTGGAGGTGGGTGGGAGGGGGTTTATAAACACTTGAGGAATGAATGAATAATCCAGTGAATGAGGGGAAAATCACCCAGGCCAGAGGCAAGGTTGTACAAAGAGGGGCCTGCTCAGCGTGGCTGGGAGTTTGGACTTTGCCCAAGGCAATAGGGAGCATTGAGGCTGAAGTGAGGGTCACGGCATCAGATGAGTGACCTTCACAAGCCCTGCCAGCCACCATGCATGGAGGGAGGTCACAGGCCTCAGCAGCTTGTGCCCTTGAAGAGCTGGGATGGACAGGCTGCTTGCTCAGGCTACTCGATAGGTAGAGGGCAAGACCCCAGAGAAAAGAAATGGGCTTAGGGGCAGCTTCCCGAACACCAGTCTGGTACTCACTGGGCTGGTTATTCTGCAAGCTGCTGTCTCTCAGCTCCTGGGCAGGAACAAGAGTACTTCTCTGCCATAAACAGTGGGTCCTTGGAATAAGCCTTGTGCTTCTCCAGCCTCGGTTTCCCCCCCTGTGGAATAGGGTAGGGACAACAGTCCCTGCTTGAGCTTGGCCGGGGCTCTCCAGCGTGGGACTACCAGAGGCCCTCTAGAGCAGCCGCATGAGCTGGTGTGACACACACGTGTACCCACAAGCAGCCATGTGGCCTAGCCTGTGTGACACAGGCCTGCCCTGATCCCATGGGGTAGGTACCCCAAACAGCTCACTAATGCAAGTCACATGTGCCCAAGAAGCCTCATCTTGTCATCACCTGTACTGTGGCTGTCAGCACACATCTGGCTTAAATTGAACTTCCCAATAAAATGTGTGAAATCTGACAGCCACACTCAGAGTGACACAGAGGGACTGTGTGTGAGAGTTCAAGAAGGAGGCCACTAAGTTTCTCTCCTTAGGATGGTCACCTTCTGGAGAAGGCTCTTGCCCTATCGCCTTAATAGAGGGAGACTCCCAGAGCCCTGGCAAAGAGATAAGGCAAGTGCACAAAGTGAAAACCGAGGTGGACAGTGGCCATCTCTCCTTTCTCCCTCCCTGGAGCCCATGTGATGCTGCACCTTCCCTCCAAGCCCAGCCTGCAGTCACCTCTGGATCAGGAGGCTAACGCCACATCCCCCTGCAGTCAGTTATGTCCTAAAATGCCAACCCTTCACCTGCCTGCCCATATCCGGCAGGTGGCCTTCCTGTCTACCTTTTGGTTGGCATGTGTGTGCCAAGGACCTATAGGAGCTGGGGGCTATAGAGAGTTTCCTGAGGCAGTCATGACCATACACCCCAGCTGGGTGGCTTCAACAGCAGACAGGCATTGTCATGGGTTCTGAGGCAAGAAGCCTGAGATCAAGATCTCTCAGGGCTGGATCCTCCTCAAGCCTTTTTCCTTGGCGTCTTCTCCTGCATCCTCCCCTGATCCTGTGTGCGTGTCTGTGTCCTATTTTCCTCTTCTTAAAAGGACCTTAGTCATTCAGATTACAATCTTCCCTAGTGACATCATGATAATGTAATTACCTCTTCTAAGACCCATCTCCTAATACAGTCCCATTCTGAGGCAGAGTTGAATGGGTGGGATGAGGTCCCTGTCCCTCCAGTGTGTCTGCTTCGGCTCCCTGTCCTGGGCAAGAGGGCTTCTTGCCCTGCTGTGATGTGAGTGTAGGGAGCTGCCTGGGGCTGGGGCCATGTGGATGCCTGAGATGCCAAGGAAGGGGGGTGGATTTTGAGACAGAATTCAACCATCCTGCCACCTGAGGTGCACCCCGTGTCCCCAGATCAAAAGCCGATGACCCCAATCCTGGAGGGTATTAGGATCAGGACAAATGTAGACTCCAACTAAGGTATGGGGACCACATGGGATTGAGGATGATGGGGTTTGAGTGAGATCTAAGCCTGTGAAGTTGAAAACTGGGAGCAGCAGGACCTAGAAATATTTGGCTTGTGCCCTGTCTGAGGCCTAGAGATTCCACGCCCCAGACAGCCCAGATTTTAGACCTGTGAGCACCAGAGCTTGGCACATCGGGAACCCATGGAAACTGGACTTGGGGGTCTGACTGGATTTCCACGAGACTTATGATCAGTTGGCGAGAGGAGGCTCTCCTAGACTGGATGAGTGGGGCCTTGGAATGAGGACTTGGTTAAGATAACACTCAAGGACCCCATAGCACACAGCTCAGGACCCCATAGCACACGTTGGGAGTGAGGTTGGAGCCCAGTTAGCCCCAGGCTACTCCAGAAGCTTCAGGTGAGGGTGGCCAACTCCCTTGGTCAAGTTTTCACAGGTGGGACCTCAGGGTCCCAGGAAGAAGAGTTGAGGGTTCCATGTCCCATCAGTGGGATCCAGAAAGAATTTCTAGGGAGGAGGGGATCCCTTCAGGCCAGGGCTATGGATTAGGCAGGACTCTAGCAGAAATGGGACTAAGAAAGAGCCGATTCCACAGGAGCAGCAGAGGTTGGGTCTTAGAACCCCCTGGACCTGCTTCTCAGAGCACGGGATGGTACAAGGTGGTGAAGGATGAGGTGGGGAGTTGGGAGAAGCTGCTATGCTATGAGGGAGGTCATTCCCTGCCTGGTCATCTCTCTGTACTGGGGACTTGCTTTCCTAGGACAGGTGCCCCTGGAACGGGGGTCCAGGAGCCCGTTGGAAGCCTGTGAAGTAGAAAGAGTTAATTCCTGGCCTCATGGGCTGGCAAACTGACTCACAGAGCAATAAAAAATTCCTGTGTTTTAAAAATCAGTATATTAGCTTAATTTTATAGATTTCAGAAGTGCTACTTGAAAATAAAAGTCTCCTAATTATATTTATGATCCCAATGTGAATCCATTTGACTCCATTTGTGGTGAAGGCCTTTCTGTAAAATGCCGGGAAGCCTGGTGTGGACACAGCCTTGACAGACTGTAATGTGTGGCTGGCATGTTCAAGGCCTGCAGGAACCCAGGGTCATGGCAATGTCCACCCTGCCACCAAAGTGGGAGACCAGCAAATAGGCCACTGGTGGGAATCAGTGAGTGAGGGGTGCAGAGCCATGGCAGGGGCAGCCAGAAAGCCTTGATGTGTTTCTCCTGTCATTGTCACCATGATACTGTGCTGTCAGAATGTGCAGGAGCCAGTACTGGGCCTACAGCGGCTTGACACCTACCCTGCCCCAGAGAAGGACATTTGGGACCTAGAACAGACAGTGTCCTCAGCTTCACCAACCACTATCCTGGGCATGACCCTGGCCTTGGGCTCCAGAGGAGCAAGGCAGAAAGAGTATCATTGTCCAGCCTTGACCCCTAACCCCCAAGAGCCCAGGCTGTGGTCAGGCAGGAAGTAAAGATGAGCATGGGTGGGAGACAGATGGCAGAGACGGAGGGAAGGACAGGGAGGAAATAAGCCCCCAATCCAGAGAGAGGGACCAGGAAGATCTCGTGCAGGTTCTTGGGTAGTCAGAGTGGGCAGCAGCATTGTCAGGGGGCCAGGGTAATCAGGGGGGGCTGTCTGAGGTGACATTTGTTCTATGCATGGAGAGGCAGGTGGCAGGTCCCCTCTGTGAGAAAATGCATGATGAGCATATCTGATGTGTCTCACATCTGCTGGGGACAGAGACTCTGACTAGAGCTGAGTGCCCATGCACTCTCTATCCCCACCTAGACTAGACCAGAGCAGAATGTGCTTGGGGGAGAGGAGGCGGAGCCACACCTGTCTCCTCCTTCAGAGTCCTGGAGTCACTGGGAGGGCACACCGGCCCATGGAGCCCTAGTGCTTGGGGCTGAGGGTGTCTAATCTTTTGGGGATCTTGCCGCTAGGTCAAGCTATCATCGCACATGTGCTATCCCACAAGCTATCATCCCACCATGCACTGGAGTGCCAGTGCACAGACACTATGAGGATTGTCCTCCTGCCCACCCCAGCCTTGGTGTCCCAGCCTTCTGCAGGAATTCAGAGAAGGCTGCCAGGTGTGCTGTAACTGGACCTGGTCCCACCACACCTGTTGCTGCAGGTGTACTCTGGGTGCCAGTGACCAGGTGAGCAGGTATGGTGTGGCCTGTCACTCACTAGCTGGATCCCTGGCATAGTGGAGGCTGGGAGTCCACAGAGGACATCCCAGCTCAGTTGCTCCATGAAGCTTTGAGCAGGTCCTGCCTTCCCTGCTGCCTTTGTCTCCCATGAGGTGAGACAGCACTGGCCTCCTGGAGTGACCTGAACATGTGCCTCACATCTGGCCCAAGATGACATCTATGACATCTAGCAGTCAATCACAGCCAGGCTCTACCCCGGGCTGGCTTAGCTTGTGCAGTGCCCATTGGTGACATCCAACTTCCATGTGAGGCACAGATGGACCAATGGAGGCTCCTTCAGGACAGTGGTGAGTCCAAGGTCACCCAAGGTCATGTGGTGATGAAAGGACTCAAACCTAAGGATTCTTGTGCCCAGCACAAGTTCCTCCCACCTGTCCTTGCTTCACTGCCATCTGGATTCAGAACTCATCAAAAGTCCTTTCTCATCTGCACCCATAAGCAAGATAGACATAAGATGACCACTGTTCTTATCAAGCAAAAAGGGACATTTTACAAGGCAACTCCCTCCTAATTGAATGCTGCCATTTCACTCTGGAGGTGTGGGCCCTCATCTCAGACCAGGAGAGGCAAGGGTGCCCTGAGTTTTTGGACAAGGGCTGGTTCTCACTTGACCTGGACCCCACAGCCCAAGTCCCTGGTACTCCTCTAAATCAGTGAGTCTAGCAGTCCCCAGGAGGAGAGCATACTTTCCAGACAGTTAGGATCCCCTGGGGATATGTCGTGGAAGAGTGTCCCAGAACTTTGGGGCCAGGACAACGGGATCCATCCACATGGTGCGCTCACTTGCTCAGTACCAGCCAGAGGGACACAGAGAGATAGAATGCTTTCAGAAGCCCTCCTGGGGATGTGGCTTGGGAGAGGACTCTGAAGGAAGCTGGCCTCTGTGGATCAAGACCAAAGGCCTTCCCAAAGCACTTGGGTGAGGAGGCCATGAGGTGTGGGCCAGGGCTGGAGACAGACCTGGTTCAGCATGAAGCTCTAGGGCAGGGAGGCTGGCCAGGGGCAGTGGAAGGGGAGTGACAATTTCAAGTCTGGTTTTCTTGAAAGCCATGAAAACGCCTAGGATGATTTTTCTCCTCTCTGAGAGATGGGCCCTGCTTGGCCCCCAGAGACAGTACCTGGGAAAGCCCCCAAAGGTGGCAGAAGCAAGCTTGGAGGACAGGGAGAGTGTAATTTTGTCCCTCAGCCCAGATAGGGAGGAACTTCACCAAATTACTAAGATTTACTTTTATTGTGTGTATTTGACAACGATCTTCCACTGAAAGTCACTTACTCTGCCTTTCCAAGTACATTCAGATAAGGAAATGGTGTCTATTTAAGGAACAACATGAGCCAACAGTAGTACAGGTGTTCAGAGATATGGAGTGAGTGACAGATGTGGTTAAGGAGCCCTGGTTTGGCTTTGCACTGAGGTACAGTGCGTGTGGACGCTGAAGCCCTTCCCAGCAGACCCTGGACTTGTGTGGTTGGACACAGTGCACAGGGTCCTAGGCTCTGTTGGGAGGTCACGTGCGTGTTTCCTGTGGCTGCTATAACAAATCACCATTTTGATGGCTTAAAACAGTATGGATGTATCATGCTACAGTCTTGGGTGTGAGAACAGATGTCATTAGGTTAAAGTCAAGGTGTGTGTGGACCGGTTCCTTCAGGAGGCCACAACATTCCCTAGCTTATGACCCCTTCCCCTACCATCAGGGCCAGGATGGTCAGTGAGGTTCTCACTTGGACACATCTCTTCTCTGACTCTGACCTCCTGCCTCTTTCCTGCAAAGGGTCCTGTGGCCACACAGAGCCACCCAGATAGTCCAGGGCTCACCCAGGCTCAAAACCAGGTGCTTAGCCACCTACATTCCACATAGGCGTGGAACCTGGTGTACCCTCAGGGCCTCTTGCCGTGGACAGAGGGGAGGACAAGGAAGGGATTTGGCCTTCTCTACCACTTAAGAGCTGTGTAGCCCTGGTCAGTGACCTCAATGGCCTGTCTTGCTGGAGTGGTAATGAGCAGGGGCAGCTGACCCCGGAGATATTCACTCTTTTCTTTGTCTTACTGTCCAGCCTGTGAGGCCCCACAGGTCAGCACAAGAGTGTGTGGTGCATGCCCGGAGTGACCCCATTCACTTCTGGCACCTGTCCCCTGTGCCCCTGTCTCTGCCACCTGCAGTCCATCTTCTGCCTGGTCCCCGCTTTACTGGCTTTTCTTCCTTCAGCTCCAGGCCTGAACTGCATCTGGGTCT
>RJWT010000730.1:41617-59218 GCA_004365215.1 Cuniculus paca | reverse complement strand
GGAGCAGTCATGGCCTCCAGGCCTCGGTGGGCATCTCAGCTGACCACCGCCTGGGCGGATGCAGGGTGGGTGGGATCCCTGGGCTTTCCCGGGAAAGAAGCTTTCCAGGTCCAAACACAGCTGCTTCTGAGACCCACAGTATTTTCCAGATTAGAGAACCTGTAATGGTCACCTTCACTTGTACCAGTTCTTCAATATCATGGGTTAAACTCATTTGGTGGAGGCTTTGGACTCTCAGATAGAGCATCTATTAAATTAAAATGTCTGGAGCATTCACTGTTTCTTTCTTATTTTTCGTGCAGTGCTGGAGATGGAACCCAGGGACTCGTACATGCTAAGCAGCCTGAGCCACATATCCAGTCCCCTGAGCCCTTCCCTGAAAGCCCCAAGCTGTTCATGTCCAGTGACCTTTCCCAGTGTGACTGGCACTGTAACTTTTAAAAATAGGCCACTTGCTGGAGGCATGGACCGAACACGTTACCAAATCACACTGTGGCCAACAATGCCTTTCACAGCTCTCTGGACCATGGTCCTGCAGGACAGCCTGTGTTTTCCCTGGCGGGTGTAGATTTTATTGTTTTTAAGGAGCGTGATTTTTGGCTAGGATGGAAACTCCTGGCTGAAGCATGCTTACGGTGTATCATACTTCATTTCTGAAAGTTCAGAAACTTGAGGGGTCACAGAGGTCGGGCCTCAGGGCGCAGGGGAAATATAAAACCAAAAACCTACAAGCCACTTGACTTGCTCAGAATGATTAAGATCTATAAAGTCCGCATTGGAACAACCGTCTCTCCAAGATGTGGATTGAAATGTTTAGACCCTTCCTCTGAAATAGAGTTCCATAGTCAAATTCCTGGGAAGTTAGAAGATATCAGTAAGCAGAGTCTAGGGCAGTGGCAGCAAAGCCATGGTGTACATGTTATGTGTTTGTCTTATAACACAAAAGATGTTAATGCATGAGTTGTTATTTTCTAAGCTCAAACCTCAGTATTCAGGTTCAGATGCGGTGTTGGCGCTTTGCAATAATGAAGCGGGCTTTGGGTTGCAGTTTGAGCGCTCATTTCTAACAGCTCCACCATCACGTGGATAAGACTGAGAGGCCGAGGATATAGCTCAGTGGCACAGTGCCCGCCTGGCAAGTATGAGGTCATGAGTTCGATCCCCGGTACCAGAAAAAAAAAAATTCCGAAACTAGGCTAAGACTGCATGCGAATTGGACTTCTCGCCCAAGCTTTCATCGTGGAAAACTCTCCTGTCACTTCATTTCACTGCAGATTAGCCTCTCAGCTTTGAATTTACATTTAGTTACCAAGTCGGAAGATACCTATTTTCTCCAAGCTGTTTTCGCGCTTTTGCCATAAAATTCCCATGAGTTTAATACCATCTAAACTCAAGAAACTGAGAAAACTGTTGATTTCAAGTTTAGAGACAGGTATGGTGATGTGTTACACTGCAAAGGTGGGTAAGCATAGAAATAATTCTCTAATTCCCACAGAAAGGTACATTGGTAAGACTTCCTGACAGAGTTTTTTATTTTTCAAATAAATTGATCATACTGCAAATGGTTGAATTTCTATTCACATTTACATGTGTGTGCTCTTTGTAAGATGACTAATGTAGCTGTTCCTGGCTGAGACCTCCCTCATCTGTGATCACGACAGCTAGCTGGAATTTCAGACCACTTTCCTTCACAGTAGAGGAAAAGCACTAATCCTAGCCCTAGCCCCAACCCCAACCCTGAGCAGGAAGATGAGAAAGGATAGCGCAGGCTGAACCTGGCTCCCTGGTCAGGACAGTTCTGAGATGGAAGATTAGAAAGTAGGTTGGTGCCACCATCTTCCTCTGCCCATGTGGGAGAAAGGTTTCTAACTACTCAAAACAGCTGCTCACCCCCCAAGAGGACAGAGAACCAGTAAAATAGTGGTCTAGGAACCTGCACTAACTGTGACCATATAGTCCTGGTGACCCATTTTTCCTGTTCTAGAGAGTCATTTTTGTTTGAGAATGCTTAAGAATTCTCCATATTTGGGAACACGGATGTCTGTGTAAAGGAAGATCAGTAGTTCGACAAGTTTCTTCAGTCTGCTGTCCTAAGAAAAGATGCCTGGCTTCCCTCGGAAATCTTATGACAAAAGCATAAAAAATAGACTCGAAACGTTGATCTGTGCTCTCCAGGGTGATAACCAAATTAGTTTACCTCCACTTCACACCCTGAAGGGGTGTGCTTTTAGCTCATGATGCTTCATTCCGTAGCTCAGGGGAGGAGCAGATAGATTCTGGATCCAGGTTTAATCAGACGCATCAGGAAGAGCAAGCTAAACACTAGGATGAACGACATGGATGGAGCAGATAAGGGATCAGGCCCCTCTCTAAGAATCACAAGGGAAACCGCCTGATGAATGAGACCACTGTGTTTCCTTTACTTCTTAAGAAAAGCCCCCTCCGCCATGGATGTGACCGAGAGGTCAGAGGCCAGGCACTGGGCTCCATGCTCATCCCCCAGGTCCACCTTCAGCAAAGTGGAAATTCCTAGGGTTGTGTTCATGTTGAAATGAAGCAACTGAGACACGAAGCAGCTAAGCCACTACCCAGCACCACTCAGCTGATGAGAATTATTTCAGGCTTCCAGTTCGAAGCTTCGTGCTCGGACCACTTGAAAAACCCCTCAGAGAAAGACACCAATTTAATGAGTACTCAGGTACCATGCACCGCTCAAGGCTTGTTAGAAATTCCCTCACTTACCCCCTCCGACGTGGCTGGAAGTGAGGCACTGTTACCTCCAGTTTACCGAGGTTTCAGGGGCAAGGAATTGGCCAAGTGTACACCCGTCAGCAGCACTAATGTCCTGCCCCATTCCTTTATCCTGGGGACCTGGAGACTGGTCAGCTACACAGAATATCTCCTCTAAAAGCTAGTCGTTTAACTCTCCAATGGGGAAAAATTTAACCACACTGCCTCACACCAGAAGCGTGAAGCGTTGCTTCCAATTATGCTAAGAACTTTTTCAACATTTGGAAAACACTGGAAGGAGTAAATGAAAACCACGCGCAAAACTTGTCTCCGGGCGCCACCTAGCGACCAGCTTCTAAAGTGACACCCGTTTTCCCCAGTCTGGGCTCCTCCACCCGTTGAGGAGCCCTCCCGCCTCAAACTCTCGGGACAGGAAGCCACCCAGCAGGGGCCGAAGCGGGGCACCCCACGGGACAGCTGCCAGCCCAGAGCTGCCCCCGTCCCCTTGCGATGGATGTGTTCACGGTGACACACCACGGTTTCTCAGGCAGAGCAAAGGACCCACAGGTCGTCACAAAGGGGTCCTTGGCTGTCACCAACTCAGCCACGCGTCCACCTCTTTGCCCATCTGGGTGCAACTTTCCCTGGACGGCCTTGTGCGGTTTGCTGAGGTCGGTGAAAGGGACGGGAGACCCAGGGAGGGGGACGGTGACAGGGGACAGCAGGTTGCTGCGGACACTGCCCGCAGCAGTGCAGAGAGCGGAGTAGGGAGACCTGGAGGACTGAGCTCCCTCTCTCTGCTTCCCTCTCTGCCTCTTCCCCACCCGCTCCTGGCCAAGAGCACCGAGGGCCTGGCCGGCAGTTGGCGTCCACCGGCGTCGCCACGTGAGCAGGGGACGGGAAGTCCTCGGCCAGCCCTGCCCGGGTGTGGCGAGCCTGCAGCCCAGCCTCCCGGCCTTCAGAGCAAAGCCTTTGGGGCTCACAGGGCCGCAGGGGCCTGCAGGTCTGCTCCCCAGCACCAGGGCCAGCCTGTTTGCACCTCAACCTTTCTGACCTCCTCACCAGGGATCAGAGCCGCCCCCTTGAGCTCCAGGATCTATGTGCCCATTTTCCACACTCACTGCTCAGCAGGGTTCCACCCCACCTGCACTGGCCCACTCTGACACTGGCGTCAAGCAGTCACTCAGTTACTACTGTATTCTCCACTCCCCTGACAGACACCAGGACACCAGGACTCTGCCTGAGTCCTTCCAGCTCTCTATTGAGCCCCAAGGTGGGGAGACACCTGGGGGAAGCTGAGACTCGGGATGGGAGAGGCCCTCAGCGTTCCCTGCAGTGAATGTTAGAAGTTGAGCACCCTTGTCCACCTTAAAATAAGCAAGTGCGGAGATCACACAGGCTGGGTTCTCATTTCTCTGTATTTTAGCTGTCAGGACTCCCTGGGCTCAGTGTCACACACTGATAAAAATATTTTCTGTTGCACTGATAACTCGTATTTCATCATAACACCCAGTAGATGTATGATGGTCCCCACATGCAGATACTTCATCATTAGTCAAATGAATCGTCTCTGTAGGTGCCTGGGGAAGGCCACGGCCGGCTGACATCTTTACGAGGATTATGGAGCCTTTGTGTCTCGTGCAACTAAAAATAGCTCAGCTGAAAAATCTCCGTAAGAGCACGTTTTCTGCAGAGGGAGAAACAGTGCCTGTTAGCTCTGTTTTGAATCTGCTTAGCATGGTTCTTTCCTTTGGCTATATTCCAAGAGCACAGACCAGCCTTTGGGTTTAAGCGGCTGATTTTCTGTGCAAAGTCTGATTAGATTCTCAACAAATAGAAGAACGGTGTCTATACTGACTTTCGAAGTATCCTAAGGCTTCATCATTAGATACACTGCTTGCTTTTACCTAGTAGTTCTAAAATAAGACCCATCCGATGTGTCACCTGCCAGTGTTGGGGCGCCAGCATCTCCAGCCGAGGATGCGTTCAGGCTCGTAGAGGGGTACAGAGGGGCGTTTCTGTTAGTTTGATGCATGTCGCTGTGGGCCGTGATTCCTTACCTTGGACTCTGCCTCCGTTACACATCTGAGGTTGGGAATGGGCTTTGCTTCATGTGCTCCTGACACTGGGCCCACATTCTGGTCCAGCCAGGGCCGGCGTGGGGAGGAGAAGCCGCTCATGGTAAACCCTCCTCTCCAGGCTCGCTGGCAGCAAGGATAAAAACCCTCATTGCACACAGATGGCACTGATGGCAACACCCCGATTTTTCATAGATTTGAAACAGAGAGCATGGTTCATGTCATCCAGGATTGTTGACTGCCTCTCAGATGTCAGTAAAACTTCATGCCTCAGTGTGATTGAGTCATCGTGGAGAGCTAGCGACATGGTGCTGATGGCCAGGGACCTATGCATGCTGGATATCACCGTGTGCACTCTGTCTCACTCCTGGCATTTTTAGCCTGGAAGCTAGGTAGACGTCGTAATAGGCTACGTAACGTCACACGTGTTGAGAGCACATAATCATGCTCGTAAGCATAAACACGCTACGCGTGCAGTCTGTTCCTCTTGGCCACTAGAGAAGAAACAATTGTAAAGAAGGAAGAGGAACCAGGAAATACCAGAAGCAAGCAGGCAGCCGAGGGGAAACGCTCCCTCCACCTCGCTTCTCTCCTCCCTCCTGGAGCTCGCTACAGAGCCCAGGGTATTGAGAGGCAGTCACATGAGTGCTTCTCTTCAAAAACCCCTAACTCGTTTTTATTTTTGCAGGAGCTTGTTTTGGGATTCAAAATTAAAATCTGCAGGTGTGGATTCTTTTCTCCCATGGCTTCTACCCTTGCTTGTCTAGATGGCTGTTTTTAATCAGCAGTCACGTTAAGAGGAAGGCACGGCGGGAGGACATGGGACCACTCTGACCGCAGCGTGGCCCCCGTTTCCTGGTAAAATGCGCACTTCCAGCTGTGGGCCACCAGACACTGCTTGCCCTAGTCCTGTCACACCCCTGCCTTGCTCTTTTGTATCATTATTAAAGCAGCACTGTCACACTCCTTGTGGACAGGGACAGCCCATGAGAGCCAAAGAGCAGTCACCAGACAAACAAAGTCACTGCTGGGGACCCCATTTACACTCTTTCCCATCACACACGTGAAACCCACAGACAGGAGGCAAAAAAGAGGGCAGATGCCAAAGTGCTTTAGACCCAGTGATACGGCGTTGTTTCAGGACTCGAGGAATTAATTTCTCTCTTGTACTGATTTTTAAAAAAAAGGTCAGGATTAAACAAAAAAGAAACACTCTTACAATTCCACTGTCATATCTAGTCAAGTTGTTGATTAGGTGAAAGCTAGTAATTCTCTCTAGAATAGAAGAATAATTCTCTCTTCAAAAAAAAAAGAGATGCAAGCAAACATGAGGAACAGAACAGAAGCTCTTTCTCCTTCTGGTTCTACTGCACGATGAGCTCAAGGCTGTACGCATGCTAGGCAAGCACTCTAGCCCTGAGCGACACCCCGGTGCTTCCGTCTTTCTCATAGACTGACTTTGCCTTGCTTCCTACCAGAGTCTGAACAAAACACCCTCTTGCAGTCCATGGGAAATAGCACGTGTACCCAATAGTCCCAGCTCGACAACGATGGAACTTAATTTTTGACTTTGCAATGGTAGGAAAGTTCTATGTGTTTGGTGGAAACCAGTCTGCTCTGATCTTTCCTTGTGGAACCTGGGCCTCTTCAGGGAGCCCAGGATCCTGACCAGCCCATGATCACAAGGAAAACGATCATGATTGTCCCTCAGGGGCCTCATCTTTATCCTTTTCAGAAACACCTCCGGAGATACTTTTTTGTGTCTATAGAACATTTCCAGGTCATTTGTATTTTTCTGGGTCCATAACAGTTGTTTAAACTCATATAACTGACATACAAGGGAACAGAAAAGCCAGACTTTATTGTGAATGGACTCATACAGCTTATCTGCAGAGAGCAAATGGGACAGAGTGTTGGCGGATTGCCAGGAGGTCCACCTCAGAAGCAGGGTCCCCAGTCATCGTGGCTGCCCCATGACATCCACAGAGCTAAGCCTGCGTGTGCAGACTCACAGCCGTCCTGCAAACATGCACACTGAAGATCTCACACCAGGAAGCCCATGCCCGCCGTGGCCTCTGTGATACCTGAAACGACCTTCATTCCAACCTGTTGTTCAATGCTTACAACGCCCTAACAGGTCCCCTCCACCATCTGTCTCTTCTGCTTCTCTAGAAATTCCCCACACAAAGCAGCTTTGCAGAGACGTGGAGAGAATGAAGCCTCTTGAAATGCGAGCCGCGCGAGGGGCCCTGGCAGGGAACGTGGGCATTCGTAACAGAATCCAGTTCCTAAATCATTCTCACACGTGACGTTCAACGTGAGCGGCCCGCTCTCCTGCTAGCACTTTCCGTTTCCCTGCCCTCGGGGTTCCGCTCTAAACGCCAAAGGCATAGTTGCATCCCGTGTCAAGGCTAACTGAAGGAGACCTGGAAATGGTTCAGTTCTAGGCTTGTGCTCTTTGCAGAGCTGCCTGCTTTGGGCTCCTTTTCGCTTGTCTCTGCCTCCTTTGCTTAGCAATTATTTCCATTTGTCTGGAGGCTGGCTTATCATTCCCAGACTCCTGCAGTGTAATAATCACCAGCACAAAAGCACCTCCCTCTTCAGGGATAAAGCTTGATTAGGCTGCCACCTCCTGAAACCTCCTCTTTCTCCCTCTCTTCTGAACCCTGCCTTCCGCCTTCCTCCCACCACAGTTCTAATGGCCCTATCACTTTAATTGCCCCCACTCGATCTTCCCATTCCTGAGGTCACAGCTCTTTGCCCCAGCAATGCCAATGCCGGACAGACGCCCCACTGCAAGTCTGTTCCCACAGGAGCTTCCTTCGACTTTTGCCTGAGCCAAAGCCCCAGGAGAGAGGGACTCCTGTGATCTCTCACTCAGCAAAGTAACCTCAGCTTCTAGCACACCTTGGGCCTGCTTGGAAATCCCTGCTGGCCTTTGTTTGCCGAAGGCGGTAGGAAACAGCTGTTAGTTGACGTCCCTTGCTCTCCGAGCAAATCCACTCATTTGTTCATCATCTCATGCCTCAGAAAATACTTTCAGACAACACAGTTCTGCTACTTCCAGGAATAAAAAGATGCAGCGATGCAACCTGGGCTCAAAGGAATGTGTGGCTCTGTGAGGAGGCAGCCTGGACCCACACCAAGCCTGAGGCCAGCAGCTGCTGGTTCAAGGGGGTGCAGTGGCTATAACACCCGAGGTCTTACTGAGCTGGAGCCTTGGCAACTACGCCAAGCAGGCTGCCCCTGAGCAGAGTGTGGAAGGACAGGAGTTGGCCGGGTGGACAAGCAGGGCTGGTAACTGAATCATGCTATGTACTGAGTTCCACTGCTGTGAAGGGACAGAGACCTGCACGAGCCCACAGTTTCGCATTGCTGGAGTCTCAACGAATTAGGACTCGGTTGTGCAAGTGACTGACAGAACAGAGGATGACATGCACTCTTACTATGTCTAGATTGTGACTTCCTTTGCATCCTTTAGAGCATGAAGAAAGAGATGGGTAGCAGGTGCTCAATGACTGTTGGATGGATGGATGGATGGATGGATGGATGGATGGATGGTAAAATGCATATGTAACTGAAAACATGCAGTTCCCAGCCTTGTGGCTGAGTCTCCCGGTGATGTCCCTGCTCTCGCAGCTGTGCCCTCCTCCTAGGGCATGTCTGCCCCAATTTCTCCAGCCTCAGGAGACTCCTCCCTGACCACCCAACTTTGCCAAAGTCACTGCTCTCTCCCACACCCCTGGTGGAAGGATTTCTTCCCTGACAGCTGGGAGGAAGCTGTGGATGATACCTGTAGATTTGATTCAGTGCTATGAAGGGGAGCAAGGGACATCATGGGGATGCCAGACACCCTGGCTCTGGACTGGCTTCCCTGTGGGTATCAGCAGAAGATTTCAGTTCCCTCAGATGCCTGGATGCTGCTCTGGTCCCTCACATTCACAGGGTCTCTGTCTCTCAGAGAAATCCCACCCAAGTCTTCAGCTGTTTGCTTCTGTTGATGTGCAGTCAGAGTAGATGAATTGTATGTAGCCCTAAGTATCTTGGTCCTACAGCAGTTGCTTCCTGCTAAACACAAATCACCCAAATAAAAGACCAGTTAACCCCAGAAAATGTTTCCCTTCTTCTAAGAACAACCTGGCTTTTTTTATTTTGTCTTGAACTAGACCTATAAAGGAATTCATTGAAACAGGAACTACTGAATATTTTGATAGTTTAATGTCTAACTATAGATTTTATGTATCTTATAGTAATTATCTCTACCTTTTGATCATTCCCAAGCACTATCTTCGATGTTTACAGATACTAGCTAATATGATGCTGACCCATTTGCTAATGTTCTCAATGGATTCCCACCCTCTTCTCCAAGGCAGAGCACTTCTACAGAGTAGCTGCAAACTCCGACATCCTAAATGAAGGTTGGTGGGCTCTGGCTGACTTTCTTCCATGGAAAGATGTGCTTCCCAGATGGCTGCAACTCTTTATCAAGACGGAAACTTGGGAGACTGTCATGTTTTAGACCTGGGATGTCCCTCTAGGGGCTCATGTGTTCAGACACTGGACTTTCAGAACGTGATTGGGCCATGGAATGTCACATTCATCAGTGGATTCATCCACTCACAAGCTCAGAGCTGAAGGTGTTAGGAGGTAAGATCTGGACAGAAGAGCTGGGTCTCCAGGCACATGACCTGATGGATCTCCCTCCCTCCCCAGTGCCTCCCTTCCCTGCCCGCTTCCTGGCTGCCGTGACAGGAGCTGCTCTCCTCAACCAGACCTTTCCACTTAGGCTTTCTTGCCTTGCAGCCAGCGGACCATGGACTGAAAATGTGAGTCCAAATAAACCCCTTCTTTACACTGTGGGTATTGGGTCAGCGAAGAGGAAAGGGACTCAGGCAGGGATTCGGGATCATTGATGAAGCAAGCGACTCACACAGGGATTGAGGAGTGCCGTGCAGGGAGTACTGACTGGAACTTTGGCTCAGGTCAGCTCTGGGGCACTGGAAGATGGAAATGAGCCCCTCTTAGGCATCACTGGGGTTCCTTTGAGACAAACGGAATTCATCGCTCAGTGAGGACTGCTTCCAGCTTCTCAGTTTCAGGGCTTCCTTTAAACAAAAAAGGAGCTGCAAGTCTCAACCTCAAGGGACAAGTGGGCGAGTAGTGAATCCTACTCACTTTCCCCTTATCTTTCTATTTAATGTTCTGCCTATTTGTTCCACAGAATCATGACCCATGCCAGGCACTAGTCTGCAATTATTACCACATAGCAGCACACTCACAAACCTCATAAGATCAACCCATGTTCTTCCTCTGGAGTTTTCTAGTCCAGCTCCACAGCCCTACTCAATCTCTTTGGACCATGACAAGAAAATGTAGGTGAGCCATACCCTGTTACAACACTAGCTTATTTATCTGCAGTTGCTATTCAACAAGCATGCCAATGAGAAAACAATTAGTGTATGTGCAAAGTCCCTCAGCTGGAGTATGTCTTGGGACAACAGTTCACACATTTTCTTGAGAAGCCCCTTACCAAAAACATACAACCTTCTCCCTTGCCTTTGAAAATACTAAAGCCAAAAAAAAAAATCTTAATAGTCCACATATGTTGTGAAACAAAGGTAGCATTTAAGTGCTCTTATACACAATGGAGTCACGGTCCTTTGCTCAAGTTATCCATCTGGAAAAATAGAAACATGATTTAGACCTTTTTGGAACCTTTTCTTTCACCTGTTAACCTTTGGAAAGTGAATTAAAGCTGCTGAAAGGTGCTGAGTTAACTGCTATTGAATCAAGGACCATGGAGACAGATGTCTGTTCAGGAGCCGTGGAGCAGCTGGGCACTTGCCAGGGGAATTAAAAAAAAAATCAAAATGACCTTGCTGTGTACCAAATGCTCCTCCAAAATTCAGGGCACACCTATCAACAAAAGGGAGTTTCTCTAGGGATTGCTGCCAATAGCAGTAGTAGTGGTGACCGTGGAAACAGCCTAGAGACGCTGCATTCTGAAGTTATGTGGTGTCAGGCATAGCCTTATGTACTTTATCTGTATCAAATGCCAATCACCAAAACTCCTATTTATTTAAAACTCCTACTCAGTTGGCGACATTGATGAAAATTTAATTATTCTCTCAAAATGAGCAACACGACACAGACTGTCTTGTGCAGGAGAAGCCAGCGGACCAAGAGGAATCCATGGCTCTGAATCTCACGGCCGCTCTTGTTGACCCTGAGACTCCAGGGGAAAACACTGCTGGGCTTCTGCTCAGAAACAGACGTGCTGCAGGCGGGGTTATAAAAGAACCTGAAGCCACCAAAATACACAGTCATCGTTATACACCGCTGGAAGAAACAAAGGAGGTCTTACACACGGGAAGACTGCCTTTGTCGCTGGATTACAGCAAAGACCAGCTTTGTATGCATGCACCTCGTCCAACGTACATGAAGCTCTGTACGAGGAATTTTCACTATGTGTCTACATTTGTTTCTCACTATTAATATGTGTGTGTCTCATTGCATAACACACTGAAAAGAAGAACGTCCTCAGAGGAGGTTGAGACACACGTGCACACGAGAGAGAGAGAGAGAGAGAGAGAGAGAGAGAGAGAGAGAGAGAGAATCTGCTCGAAAAGGCCCAGCAGCGGAGTGGTGCAGAGGTCACCAGACAGCCCAGTGCATACCATGGTCTCAAAGCTGACCAAGGCAGGACTTCTGGACAATGCATGTGTGGCTGGAACAATGTCATTTACCCAATTTTCGTAGCTAGCAGTCTGCTCCATCAGCGTTCCTGCCACCCATGAGGTAAAATTACAAGCCAGAGGGAAAGAACTACCCCTTCGTTTTCCAGTTGCTGTAACATCCCGGCAGCCGTGAAATATGACGTCATTAACTTTGCACTCCTCATTGGTCATCCTTAAGTAGTTCAAGTGGCTGAACAATTAAGAAAAGGTATTTTTAAATGACAGTGAATATTCTGCTTTCCAATTTTTTTAATTTTATGTAGTAGAGAAAGCATATCATGTTAATAAAATGGTAAAAATCTTTACATATTTTGTTTCATTTTTAATGAAATTCCTCATCCGGCCTGATAAAACGCACTTCTCTCAGGATGCTGTCATGGGCTGTGGTGATCTCCACAGATCCCTTCTTCTGATCCCCACTTTGGGTTGGCACTGGTGTCCCCAGCACAGCCTGGTTTGCCACCCGCCTCCTCCGAGGACACCATCATTTCCAGTGTGCTATGGAACGAGGCACACGCATATTAATAACAGTGAGAAAGAAGTGTAGCTAGGTACTGAAAATTCCTCTTACAGAACTCCATCTATGTCTCTGGAATGATGCCATTTAAAATAAAAAGTAAAATAAATGTGGCAATTTTATTTTACTTTTTTATTTTTTTAATTATTTATTTGCTTATTTATTTATTTTGGTATGGTGATCGAACTCATGACCTTGTGCTTGCCAGGCAGGCACTTGTGCTACTGTGCGAACTCCCCAGCCCCAGTGTTGCAATTTTAAAAGATAAAAAGTAATGTTCTTTTTAATTGTGCTAATGCATTTCTTAGAAAGAAAGCAGATTTATACCCACATACTGGTCTGACACCTTAGTGAATTACATTTCAATATGCGTTTTCCACACATAACTTCTGGGTATTTGTCAAAATTAATCTTCGCACATTCATGCTCGGTGACTATATAATATCTCTCTTCACCTCATTTAGCTGCAAAACACTTTCAAGTTTCTTCATATGATATAGTAAATACATGAATAGTTGAGAAAAGCCTTAAATCTGAGAATGAGTTTGTCAGAGATTTTTTTTTAAAAAATCACATTTCACAATAAATGCCAACAGTTGAAGTACCGTTCATGCCTTTGTTTCTTTGGGATTTATTCCAATGATTTTCAGATATCTTTGTAGCAAAAGAAATTCCTCTAAGATGTCTGCACCGGGAAACCCGTCTTAAACTTCTATTATGGTAGGCGAAAACTTCTCAGAAGATTCTGAGGAAAATGACTGAATGTTAACACATAAGGAGAACTTGTAACTCATGCTGCAGAAGTGTCCACGAGCTGAAGGAACAAAATCAAAGCATCAAACGCCGGCTATGCAGGCCTGCTGGCCGTTCATCTTCTCCTCTGGTCGTTTCCTTGAAATCTGACTTTGCTTTTTGGGTATAAATGCCCATGGTTCTCACTCTTGTGTTGCTCGCTTACTAGGTTTTTTCACAGTTTTTGTGTGCTGATCTAGAAAGAACATTTACAAAGCTTGAATTTCACCGTATCACTTTTAGAATGATTCTGGCTTCCAGCAGATGTTTTCATATGTGATTTACTAGACTTAATTTTCACCGCAGGAGGAAGACCACGCAGAAAAACCATCACACACCCAGCAGAGAAGCAGCTCCTGCAACAACGTTCAGATTCAGACACACCTGACAGCCTCCAGCCGACGTGGTCAGCACAGGCGGAGCTGTGCGTACGCACAGTGTGTCACCCGGCGTCTCTTCCCAGCCACTCCCCCACTCTGAAGCACGTTTTATCTCTGATGTGACAGTGAATGGCATGAGCAATCATTTCCCAAATGTTAGAAACAGAAAAGCCACCAGGAAGAAAGATTTCAAGTGGTCCCAAGGTGTTATGGATTAAAAACTGGTGGTCAACTTGGCACCTGCTGAATTAAATCGGCATGGTGCTGCATTTAGAAAACCCACCTGAGGAAGGTTGCCAGCAGTAAGAGAGACATGCAGGGGAAGAGCAGAAGCGTTGTGGGTTCTCCTAAGTGCTGCTGTTTGGAGCCACTGGTTCTGCTGGAGGAGCTTGTCATGCTGGCTCCCCAATATGAATTCGGCCGTTATCATCGGAGGAGCTCGGGACCTCGTCGCTGAGAGCGGCTGCGGTTCACTTTGGGGAGCTCTGGTCCTTAAGCTGAGCATCACTTCCTGGCTCCGGAGGGGAAGATGGTTGCTGTTTAAACTGCAGGAGAAGTTGTCACGCTGGCTTCCTGGCATGTACTTGACTGTTCTCATCGTCGGAGGAGCGCGGGACCTCATTGTCGCTGAGGATGGCTGAGGTACTTTTCGGGGAGCCCTGGTTCTTATTTGAGCATTGCTTCTTGGCTCCACTGTAGAACCCTCAACCTACTAGCACAGATCCTTCATCTTGCTGGCATAGACTTTCTAGCTTCCAGTGCTGGCCTTTGGGCTTCCCCAGAACAGACTTTGGTGTTGTGGACAGATTTCCTGCACTGTCTTGTATCTAACACTGGGTAACCATCATAAATAATATTATAAATTCAGTGTCCTGATTGTAATCTTTCTCCCTGCAATCACTGACTGTAACACAAGGAAAAACAGAATTAAGGTAATTCAGGTTTGCTCCTTTGTGTTTATAATCTCTAGGCTACTGTCTTACATTTCGAATCTGCTGCTTCAGTGCAGGAGTACACAGTACTGCAGGGCCAGGTGACAGGGACTGCACAGGGAGCGAACTCCGGCAGTGCGCAACACCTCGAAACATAGCCCCAAGACGAACGCACAAACGGGGGGATGCAAACAATGAGCTGGCAAGGCCAGGGGTGCTGCTCAGCGGCATGAGCCTGGCAAGTACAAGGTGCTGAGTTCAGTTCCTGGTGCAAAAAAACTAAAAATTAAACAAAACAACAACAACAGCTGGTTACTTGGGAAAATAGCTTAGCAGTTTCTTAGAAATTCAGAGAAATTAAACTTACTATACACCCAGAAATCCCACTTGTAGGTATCTTCCCAAGTGCACTGAAAACTTGCTTTTTTGCAGTAATTGTATACAAATGTTTATCATCAGTCCAATCATAACTGTCAAAAACTGGAAGTGACTAAGAATTCCTGTAATGGGGGAACAGATAAACAAGGTCTAGTACTTATGCACACATAGTAGAATACTACTGAATAATAAAAAGGAGCCAGCCATCAATGTACAGGACAACCAGATGAATCTTAAACATATTTTGCTAACTTAAAGAACTCCGATCCGAAAAGCTACCTGTAGTATAACTCCAGTCCTTTCATAGTTCAGAAAAGGTAAAATGATAGGGATGGAAAACAGCTCAGAGATTGTTACACATTCTCTAATAAAAGGAATTAGACCCTTAGAGAAGTAATTGATTTGGACACTGGGTCAGGGAAAATGTGAGATGAATATGAAGATTATCGGTATGTCCGAGAAAAAGGAAATGCTCAAAAACAAAAAACAGTGTACATATATCAGAGCAGCAAGTGTATTCCATAAATACTCAAATTTATCAAACAAGCCTCAATAAAAATGAAATTATATCTCAAAAATATGTTAAAGAAAGCTTGAAAACAAAAAACCAACCAAACAAACAGGACCTGTGAAAATAAAACAAGAGTCAACCTGAAAGACACTGCTGTACAAAAGGGGAACAATTTGAACAGCAAAATAAGTAGTGTAGCATCATATTATAGCCCCAAGTATTAAATATCTATGAGTCCATCTGATAGAAAGAAATGATAAAATTTGGAATGACACACATTTTCCTTATAAGTGAATTACAAGTAATATGTGTAGATATACACCCCTTCAAGAGGTGAAGCCTAATTTCTCTCCCCTTGAGTAGGGGTTGGACTTAGTGACTCATTTTTAAAGAATGGAATATGAAAATGTAAATAAATAGCAACTTCACGGCAGCAGAACTGGCAGATAGCAACTTACCCAGGGGTCCGGGTCAGTACTCCCGGTGATGAATCGTGTGCGACCGCAGACTCCCAGCTGTGAAGCAACGAGGGTGCCCTCTCATCTACGTTGTCTTTTCCGAACCCCATGACCCCACAGCTCAGAGTAAGGGACCTCCTACAAGATAACTATGGGTACTTCGAACCTTCAAGGTCACATGAGAACCAAAGGCAACATTGGGTCCCTGATGGGATTCTGGAACAGAAAAGTGTCAGTGGAAACACTGAAACTGGAGCAAAGCCTGGAGTTTAGTTTTTTAAAATTTCATTGGAATTCTACAATGATAGGATTGTGTGGCTTGGTAAGTTATTTAATATTATTTGATAAGTTACTGTGACTAGTGTTCTCTCAGTCATATTTTAAACTAGATTTTTAACTTCTACAAATTCATGTGTTTAACGTTTCAAAAAAGTAATTTATGAAGTACAGACTATCTAGCATTTCCAAAAATAAAATTAATAGAAAATGTACAAATCCTGCATGGATAAGAAGATAAAATGTTTCCGAAGGGCACTACAGATTTAATAAAACGCAGAGTAATAGTGTTTTCATGGATAGCAAACTACAATGTGACAAACATCTTAATCTTTCTAATATCTATCGATTCAAGGCAACTCCAAATTTAAAACCACATTAAGGTGTTTGATGAATTTGGAAAACTGATATTAAACTTACAAAGCCCTAAGAATATCCAAGATACTGTTTAGGAAAAAAAAACAGATTATGAAATGTATTGGGTTCACTTTACTATTGAGCACAACAGCATTTAGATCGGTTATATAGTGTATTTTGTGAATGAAACATTGTAATATAAACACTTTTTTCATAATAGATTATGGACTTGGAGCCCAATCTACCAGGGTTTGAAGTCAGCTATGCTACTTGCAACCCATGATCTCGGAGAAAGTCGGCCTCCTGAAGTCAGACTGCCTCATCTGCAAAGACTCAGAACTCATCTCATAGAATTTCAGTGATGACCCAGTAAGACCTGAAAGGGTTTTCTCACACACAGCTCTTGACAAACTCCTTTAGCAGAAGCATGATGATGTGGGCTGTCCCAGGGACCACTGGTCCTAAAATGGCGAACCGTTACTGTTATGGTTTGTGTCTAGATGCGCCCCCGAAACCCTCATGCAGCCATCGGGATGGGCAGGCTTTTCAGAGGTGGGCGAATCTAGAGTTTGTGACCGATTCATGGTCCAGTGCTGGGATTGAGGGTGTGAGTGCTATACCACCCTAGGCCGGGTAGCATGCATAGAATATAAGGGACAGAAAGAGGCTTGTCTTTCTTTCTCTCTCTTTTTCTTTCTTTCCTCTCTCTCTCCCTCTCGCCCTCTCGCCCTCTCATTGCTTTTGCTGTCTTCTGCCACCATGAACTGTTTCTCCTCTGCTATGTGCTACTTTGCCTTGGAGCCAGCCGATTATGGACTGAAACCTCCACAAACTATGAGCTAAATAAACCTTTCCTCCTTTAATCTTTGGGTGTCAGGTAACTAAGACATTTACCCTGCCACTCCATAGAACGGCTGGTTACATGCACTGCCACACCCAATATAAATAAAGGCAGGAAGAGGAAATGATCAAACATGCTGAAATACACTCAATACACTTCACCCAACTCTAGCATATTCTCTCTCACACTAAACAGATACTCTAAAAGATAAAAATTGTCCTTCCTTCAGAAAACACATTAGAAATCCTAGACATGAAAATTTAATGGACGTCAAAAGCAGTATTTGGATTTCCATGAAATGCCAATCCACCACATTTAAAAAGAAGAAAGTTAACATTAAATAAAACATCAAGCCTAGAAGAATTGATTTAGTGTCAGCATAAATGACATCACTTTTATCAGCCTTTGAATTAATGCTCCTTTCCAAGTGGAGAAGGCTTATCTCATCCATTCAAATATTGTAAACATGTTTAAATTATGTCAGTTTTCAACTTGGAAGAAAGTAAGTCACTTTGATATCCATGTACATTGGGCAAACCAGACTACCTAGGTAAGGCAGGAGAGGTTGGGCAACTCATGGGAGAGGAGGGATACGGAATTGGAGTGGGCCTGAG